>JAFVLL020038000.1:0-10455 GCA_021397915.2 Tor tambroides
ACTCCATACTGCACTTGTGATCGATATGATACCTCTTCATTCACTGCTACGAACTGATGGCAGTCAGATAAGTACAATTTGAACCATGCTAAGGCCCTTCCACTAATGCCAACAAAGTGTTCTAGTCTATTTAAAAGAATGTTGTGGTCGATAGTGTCGAACGCAGCGCTAAGATCCAGTAGTACTAATAGAGAGATACAACCACGATTAGATGATAGAAGCAGATCATTTGTAACTCTAATGAGAGCAGTCCCAGTACTATGATATGGTCTAAATCCTAAATCAGTTCAAAAGCCTAGCAACAAAATAAATTTCTTGGTCAAACCTTATCTACATTCTGAGACTCTCCCATGACATCATAAAGGCGAGTTCACTGATCTACAGTATATAAATATAAATATAGATCAGTGAACTCACCTTTATGTGGTCATCTAGCAACATTAATTGACCAGTTTTAGCTACGTTCAATTGAAAGCAGTTGGCAACACTGTTCAGTGTGGGGTTTTTTTTGTTTGTTTGATTGTTTTTTGTCTTTTGTATTTTAATGGTTTAAGTGGGGTCATAAAAAATAATAATAATATTAAAAAAAAATCCACACATCACTTTTGGCCACTGTTGTGTTTGGTGGGGTTAGTGCCACAATATGTAAGACCCTGCTTACAGTGTCATCACCGGTGCATTGCTGCATTTTTCCAATTTTCCAGCCAAAAAAAATGTAATTACTACTTTCATTTCTGCAGTTAGAGCATTGACTTGTTTAGTGGAACAGGTTAATAAATTTTTTACTTTGTCAGAAGTAAAAAAAAAAAAAAAAGACACTTTGATCTTGACAATCAAGTTTTTATCTTTTTATTAACTCCATATCATCATATAACTCCAATATGTCATATCGTGTGTGAAAGTGTTTGTCCCCTCCTCTTTGCTGCCATCTTGTTACTCCTAACTAGGTTAGGAGACCTCTTCAGCTCTCTTAAATAATTTAGGAGCTGAGATTAGGAACCTTTATGAATCGCTCTTATTCTTAAGTCTAGGAAGAGTAAAAGTTAAGAGTAAGAGTTAAGAGTAAAATTATGCCATTCTTAGAATTCTGACACACTTAAGATTAAAATTTTACTTTAATCAACTGAAGAAAAATTTACTGAAGAAAATGGTTTGCAGTTTCATCAGCAGAAGTCAGAAGTCAGTTTAAAGACAGAAACTCTAAGTAAAGTGTAAACCATGGTTTAGTCACGTAGCAAAGAGGCCTTATGACCTTTGTGACATGAGCCTGTCACCAGTGGCACCGAGGGTTTGGATATATGTTTAACAGCTTGAGAGAATCTTCTGCACAAACAAAGACAGAACATTCCATTGACAGAACACACATGGAAGTCTAACTATGAACTATTATACTCTTTATTCGATCACTGAAATCTAAAAGGTAGAATGCTTGATTAAGATTTGATTCCCCATCTTAATGCTACAACTATGAGAATATTGTTTAAAATGAGTTTAATCAAACTTTACTTGAACCAAATACAAAAGTCAAGCAAAAGATAAAATGATCTGTGCATTTACTAATGAGTCTCTGATGTGGTTTCTCTCCCGTGTGAATCCTTTCATGTGCTTTCAGGGTTTCTGACAGATTGAATTTCTTGTTGCAGTATGAACACTTAAAAGGTTTTTTTACAGAGTGATGTTTTGGTACTTTCAGTTTAGCATCTGTAGTATAGGACTTACGGCACTTTAAACACACACATCAACTCTTCCCGCATTGATCACGGTGGTCTGGTTTCTTTACTGCATGGACCTTCATGTGTAGCTTCAGGTGACTTTTCATAGCGAAACCCCTTCCGCACTGATCACACGTGTGCGGTTTCTCTCCAGTGTGAATCCTCTCATGTCTTTTCAGATATTCTGACAGACCGAATCTCTTGTCACAGTGTGAACACTTGTATGCTTTTTCCCCAGTGTGAATCCTCTCATGTGTTTTCAGATATTCTGACTGACCGAATCTCTTGTCGCAGTGTGAACACTTGTATGGTTTTTCCCCAGTGTGAATCCTCTGGTGCCGTTTTAAACGGTTTTCCAAAATAAAAGTCTTCCCACACTCAAAGCACATATAATCTCTCACAACGTTATGTAATTTCTGATATGATTTTAAATTTTGCAGCTGTGAAAAACTCTTTCCACATAAAGAACATGAATGTGGCTTCTCCTCCTTATGAACAGTCAGGTGTCTCTTCAGGGATGATGTCTCAGGAAATGTTTTGCCGCATTGATCACATGCATACGGCTTTTCTCTGGTGTGGACTCTCATGTGTACTTTAAGGGTTGATGACTTAGTGAAACTCTTTCCACATTGATCACATGTGTGTGGCTTTTCTCCTGTGTGGACACTCATGTGGGCTTTAAGATTTTCTTTGTATGTGAAACTCTTCCCGCACTGATCACACGTGTGTGGTTTCTCTCCAGTGTGGATCCTCTCATGTCTTTTCAGATGTTCTGACCAACTAAATCTCTTGTCGCAGCGTGAACACTTGTAAGGTTTTTCTCCAGTGTGAATTATCTGGTGCCGTTTTAAATGGGATGGCGAAGTAAAAGTCTTTCCACAGTCAAAGCACATATGCGCTCCTACACCAGTATGTGTTTTCTGATGTAATTTTAAAGTATGCAGCCGTGAAAAACTCTTTCCACATGAAGAACATGAATGTGGCTTCTCCTTCGTATGAACTGTCAGGTGTTTCTTCAGGGCTGATGAATCAAGAAATGTTTTGCCGCATTGATCACACGTGAACGGCCTCTCTCCAGTGTGGATTCTCATGTGAACATCGAGATTATTTTTCCCTGAGAATGTTTTTTCACAGTGATCACATACATACGGCTTCTGTCCAGTGTGGATCTTCATGTGTCCTTTAAGGTGTGATGATTGTGTGTAGCCCTTCCCACACTGACCACATATGAATGGCCTCTCTCCAGTGTGAAATCTTTTGTGAAACTTAAGATGTTGCTTGTTTGAGAATCTCTTTTCACACTGGTCACATTTGAACGGCTTTTCTCCTGTGTGGGTCATCATGTGTAAGTTAAGGCTTTCTTTTTGTGTGAATCGATTCCCACAGTGATCACACTTGAATGGCTTTTCTCCAGTGTGAACTCTCATGTGAACATTAAGATTGCTTTTGTATGAGAAACTCTTCCCACACTGAGTGCAGGTGAATGATTCCTCAGCTCTTCTTTTCTTTAAACATTTCTTTTTAGTTTTCAAGCGACTCAGAGGCTTTTCTCCAGGTTTGACATGATGTTTCTCCTCCACTTCACTCAGTTCTTCACTCTCCTTGTTCTCTTCCATCTGGTCTGAAATGAAAGGGAAAAAAATTAATTTTCTTTTTCTGTCAATAAAAAAAAAGAGGTTTAAGGGTGGGTTAAGGTGTAAGGGATGGGTCAACAGTGTAATTATAAATGTAATTAGAGAAATTAATTACAGATGTATTTACATGCAGGTATTTTTAAAATATACGTACAATGTAAAAACGTGTGTACACAATAAGCGCATTGTATCAAATTACTAATTTAAATGTAAGTACACTGTAGTTAAGGCCACCTAATATAAAGCGGGACCCAAACATTTTGATGCATTTTTAAAAATTAATTATATGACCCTGAAACTTTGCATGAATGAGGTACATTGATCTTCCAATTATTATTTTTAGAACATTTTAGCCACAAGTCCCATGCTTATGTATTGACAACTGTTAAATATGTTTGATCAATGACACAATTATCGGTTGCACTTTATTTTACAGTATGTGCATTTGCAGAGTACTTACAGTATACTTACCCAAGAAATAATGAGTAATATAAGGTAACTACATGGGTTAATGTTAGGTTTAGGGGTAGGTTCAGGGTTAGTACCTAGTTATTACCCAGTTTTTGTAATTACTACATTAAGGACATAGTACCTACATGTGGAACAGGAATGTAAAAAAGTGCTACCCAATTATCTAATGTAATATTAACATTAAAAATGGGCATCATTTTGACACCAACTTTAGACTGATGTTTAATTTATTTCACAAACTTTGTAATGATTAAGGGGTGGAAACTGCGTGTTTAATTCCATTGATTTCCATTCAAACGCGGGAAACAGAAACACGAACTCAAGCGAATTTTGCTACATTCCAAAGGTCAAGTTTCCCCTGTGAATTCATATCAAGTGAAGAGGTGTGACCAACAGAAGATTGGCACTTCACATATGGGGTGTGAAATAGGGCTGGGCAAAAAAATCGATTTTTCGATTAATAGTTTTTTTTAATGTCGTCGATTCGATATCGATTCTCAAAAGCCGCGAATCGATCTTTTCCTGTATTTATTTCAGCACACATTTAAAACAAGATCTGATTAATGTGATTCTTATCATTAGTCTTCTCCACTAGATGTCACCCTTATTTACCTTGCGTGATGTTACAACAGAAAGCCTGTCATTCATTCAGTGCTTATCATGGCGGAGATACTGTCGATGAGAACCAAGAACAAAGCCATACGCGTGATTCGTAATGCTCAGGTGAAATGCTGTAGTAATGCTATAAATCTGTGGAAGCATTTGATATCACGCATAAGGCACCATGATTTCCGCAATGAATGAAAGAGTGAATGGCGGGATGCACTGTTTTTTTTTACTACACACATACTAAAGCGCGGGCCACGCTCGCGGTGTTTTCATCTTCTGCCGTCTATGATATTAACACACGAATATCATCTCCAGCTGCTCTCAGAGTCATTTCATTAGAATTTTACCGTTTAATTTGAGAAAACTACTGTCATATCACATGATACACAGCAGCTGCAAGTTCCTCACGGCAACCCGTCAAAATAAAAATTTAGTTTAACGTGCAGAAACTGTCAGAATATATTTAGCAGTCTTAAGACTCAATGCTACTACTACTACTACTACTACTAAATATTAATAAATCTTTATTTTTAAAGGAATAACCCCATTTGTTTTCTTTTTAATTTTAACAGTAAACCTCTGTTGTGCAGCACTTTGTTTGCCAAAAAATAAAAGGGTTTAATTTTCATTTGATTAGTATAAATTAAATTAATGTTTTATGCCTTCATCTGATTACCAGAAAAATTAAGAACATTTTATAGGGCCCTATATTGTTTAAGAAAGGACCCTATACAAAAAATAATAGGTTTAAAATACAGGCCTGTGGTTCTTAATTTCTTTTTATTAATTCACCATTTGTAAACCAATGTTTACTGTTCATTTTTTAGAAATATCAACTTTTGTATTAAAACTATATTCACTGAATGTAACAAAAAAAAAAATCGAGAATCGAATCGAATCGGAACATCTGAATCGATACCCAGCCCTAGTGTGAAATATTTATTAAATTTACAATCTGTTGTCCGAAGTCTAAGTTGAAAAACTTCCCTTTCCTCACAGACTTTTTATCACAAGTAAAATTAAAAGCTCTATATTAAAATTGTGCGTAGATACTACCCTTGTAATTTATTCTTGAGCAGGTTTTCTGACAATATATCTTCATTGTGTTCATTTTGTAATATTGATGAAGAATCTACACCCATTTCATCATTGCCCATTCTCCAAGTCTTTCTGGTCAGAAGTTACCAAGTTAGGTTTTTTTTTTCCCTGCTGTAACAAAATGATATATCAGGGTTTTTTTTTTTTTTTTTCAGATTTTCATTCCACGGACAAAGATCGTAAACATATTGTATTATTGTTTTGTCTATTACAGGGCTCTATGTTTAGTTTTCTTTTCAGGAGCACCTTCTAATCAATAAACCAAACTTGATCAAAAATTAGCCTTCCCATTACGAGGGGATATTTGACTAAATGGTGATATTTGAAGAAAAAAAAAGAATTATATATAAGTTACCAATCAAATAAAATCAGTATTAACAAAATTAATTTGTACAGAGATGGCACAGAAGAACACAAAAGTGGCTTGTAGGTGTATTTCCAGACGGCTCAGAGGTGGCATGAGTGCAATTAAATCCTTAATTCATGCTTTACTTTTTTTTTTTTTAGTCATTTAGCAGACGCTTTTATCCAAAGCGACTTACAAATAAGAAAAAGTAACAAACTAAAAGTCAAAACTCTGTAAATACTATATAAACACACACATTTAAGAAAATAAAGAAATTAAATAAAAATGAAAAATGCATACAACATTTCAAAAACTAAACATTTAAATGAAAACAAAAAAAGTAAAGCTGAAAACAATTTAAAATATTAAAACAACAAAAGGTATGAGTATAATAATGCTTCTAACATAACACTAAGCCAAACACCAAAAAACAACGACGTGTATGTACAGCCACACACATATACATATACATACATATAAAAATAAATACAATATATATATTATTTCATTTCCATGTAGTATGAAGTAGTAAAATAACTAAAATTAAATAAAACTATAACTTAATAAACAACCAATACAGACATCAACACTGAGCCAAACATACTTGTTTTAAAAACAGCAACAACAACTTACTAACACAGTAAGAAAATGCTAATCATCATGAGATTAATATTTTAAATATAAAATTTTGAATATAGAAATATTAAATAATTTAAATAACTGAAAAGATACTTTAAAAATTAAACCGAAACAGCCAGCAGGTGGCTCACTGACTCACTAGATTCATTTAAAAACGCATGTCCATTTATAAACGAAACGCCGCTGTGTTTGAATGGAGACGCGCAGTGGCTCAGCTGTGACTTTGTTTCAAACTATTTTCGACGACAAAATAGAGCAAAATCAGACAATAGTGTTAGGCTATAGTCAGACAATGTACGTCACTTAATATTTAGCCTACTTCTTGTTTATTGAACTGTTGCATTAAATCAGTAGCCTATCACATTTAGCCTACAAATTCCCTTAAAAATCATTAAAAGCTGTCACTCATCTTTGTTCATCGCGATCTCACATTTATAATCAACGAAGCTCTCTGAATGAATCTCTTATTTACACCCTCTCTACACTTTGCTTATGAAAGGATTCGTGATATATGTCTGTGATACATTACTCAACGCTGCAAAAACACGTGGAAACCTTTGAAGCGCCCCTGAGCGCAATATGATGATGATCTGGTCAGTCGCACTGGCGCTCCTAAATATTTTTTCGTAGTCGCACGCAGTAGTTTTCTACAAATTTCACATCCATAAAGCCAGAAACATGCATTGTAAACCTAACTTTAGAATGTTTTCATCTGATATAGCGTCCCTTTTTACTTATTTTAAGAATGTGTCAAAACCTTTGAACTCAAAAGCTTCCAAAACATTTGTTGTGTAATAAACACCAACCTCTCTGTTCTTCGGTGTGTTTCATTCTGCAGGGTTCTGGATCACTCGTGTTCTCACTTTCCTCTTTAATAAACTCAGTCTTTGCAGATTTCACTTCTTCCTGATGGTTTGATGCTCGTCTGCACTTGTAAACTGATGGGAAAATTCCAGCATTTATTGGTGAATTACTGTGGGCGGAGCTTCACTGACTGTGAATCACAGGAGGCGGGGCTTCATTGCAGTTTGGTTGGAGGAGCTGATCTGCCTCAAAATATAGCGTTTGTTTTTACACGGTCAAAACGGAGAATTTAGTGTCTGCATCATATTACATTTACAAAAGTGGCTTTATGTACATAGAAAGCTTATTAAATGCAAGTAAAGTGTGAGCTTTAATGTTTCAAATAACTTTAGTGAAAATCAAATGTCCAAATATAAGTGAAATAATGTTATAACGTAATTTAATGTATCAGATATATTTATGTCAAAATGAAACCACATACTTATTCTGAGCTGTACTTATTAAAAATATATCAAAGAATAAGTGATCAGATCAGAATTTGATTCTATTTGAAATTATTCCAAACTTCTTGCTGTCAAATGGGTCAAACCTAGTGGTCTGAAGGATAGTGGCACAGTAGAAAGATTTACAATGACAATGAATGAGTATTTTGGGGCTGCACTGTGATCCTTAAAATTAGTCTTTTAATATGTCAGCAAATGATTCTTCTTCTAAATCTGACGAGATTTTTGGAAAAACTATTGTTACACTCAATGACTTTAGTGGTATTTTATTTATTTTAGTCTTTTTTTTATTATTAATAATTATGTGAAAAGCTGTATTACACTTATTTTTTATGCTTGAAAACACCTTTTGGTCTTTGACCCATATTGACACATTTAAGCATTTATGTCTGTCTATCATAAAGCAACTGATGCTAATTCTTTTTTATTGCTAATTCTAAAATTATTATTCTTCCTTATTAAAATATCGACAGATATCTAGAAAAGTTGTAAAGAACTGTAAGAAAAACAGCCGAAAGCATAAACAGAAATAAATGTACAGATTTGAGTGAGAAATAAGCAGTAATGATTTAGATTACAGCCCACAATGTAGCCTACCACGTAATCAGCAGAATTTACAGCGTACGTATTTGTAACTATAGAGTACTCCACAGTACCTACTCGTTAGGTATAAGTGAACAATATGCAACGTTTGGGGAATAAGGAATAACCTGCAAAATTATAAAGCATTTATACTGTAAGTATTTTATAACTAAAGGGCACCTATTCTGAAATTACAAGTAGGTATGACACACAGATCGCATGTAACAAGAGGGTAACAAAGGATCACTTTAAATTACAGCCCACTGATGTTACACTTACACAGTAACTACACGGAAGAAGAGGTCAACGTGTTATGTGGAGTACTCTACAAATAGGTATGCTGTAAATTGTTTAATTATGCGGTACATTGCGGGCTGTAACCTAAATCGTTACCAAATAAACAGATACTCCAATGAAATGAGCTTTAAGTGTCAATTTACAGGAGATCTGAAGACATCAGCATAACAAATGAGGTGAAAACAGGAACTATTGACACGAAATAGAGTTTTTTCAGCAGCTCTGTTAATATTGATGAGCCTCAGACTATCAGCTATTAAACAAGCCATTCACGATCATCAGCAGATCATCTCGCTCTATTCTGAGAGTTTGCTGTTAGAAACCTGTTTGCTGTTTGCGTATTACGACTTCTAAGGATGAATATTTGCGTATACCCTCGGTCATATCCACTTGTTTCGTTGCTTCGCAAGTCTGTAATCTACTGTCATGTAGCTTCCCCTTTAATGGTGTCCCATACTGTTGTGTGAAATAGGCTATATGCACACGGGGGCGATGACGTACTTCCGCTAAAATCTCAGCCAGCTGAGCCACTTCCGCTGTCATACCGCTGAGGTGATCTGTGTACCAGTTGAGAACAATGTCTGCTAAAAATTATTTACATTTCTGCAAACCAGCAGCACTACAGCTGAACATTGTTGTGTACTGCCGTGTCAAGCTTCCAGTAAGTACAACACTGTACTTAGTTTTCATACTTTTCCATCGGATGCGGAAACTAGGTGAAAATGGCTTGTTGCTATATGGAGGGACAACTTCAAAAAGTTACGCCATACTCGCGTATGTAGCCGGCACTTCAAAAAAAGAGGATGTTTGTGAGCCACAGACAGAGACAGGGAGACAGCTATTAGTCAAGGGAGCTGTTCCATCATTGTTCGAGTGGAACGATATCACCTTACCCAATTCAAGACCGGGGGGTATGGGAGAGGAGGGAGCAACTGCCACCACCAGTTCTCTTGCATATATGTGCATGTTCAGAAACATAAATAAGCGCATATGACAACAGATGTAAATCAGTACTTACATAGCATAATAGTAAATGTATCTGCCTCACACATGTCCCGCATTGTCCCGCAAAACATCTACTGTCCTGCAACAGATCTTTTGCCAGGTGGTGGTCGGTCTGTCTGTGTGTGTGTGTGTGTGTGTGAGAGAGAGAGAGAAAGTGAGATGAAGGCTAATATATTTGAAGTTATATATTTGAAATGCTTCCAAGTAATTTTATAGTATACACTATTACAAGATTTAAAAGCTAATATCTTAATTGTATTCATTTAGATTTGCATCCTATGGCCTGCTGATGAGATTCTGGGCCTTAATAGAGCCATCAATGCCATATTTGGTCAAGTTTCACTATAGTTCATGGACTATACAAAATAACTTAATAAAGATTAGGGCTTATGGAAGTTGAGAGAAACATAATGCAAATTTCATTTCTTTTGAACAGACTCATTCCCTGCAGCCCATTGATGAGATGTTCATGTTTCTCAACTACCTTGCTCTGGGTTCAAAACAGCGTGACCTTGCTGACCGGTATGGAGTCCACCAGTCCACAGTCAGTCGGATCATCACAACATGGAGCACCTTTATATACACTGTGCTAGGGTCTGTGAGAATCTGGATACCAGAGGAGAAAATAAGGGCACATCTGCCAGCTGAGTTTAAAGGTGCTGTAGGATTTTGACTCTACTAAAGCATAAAAATACCATAATATGTTTGCAGATATTTAAGAAACATGCTAAGTTAACATACTTGTTTATTTGAAA
>JAFVLL020038002.1:0-11101 GCA_021397915.2 Tor tambroides
TTTTCATTTAGTACTGCCCTTCAGAGTTCTGAATATATATATATATATATATATATATATATATATATAAACTAGGCAAAACCAGGTTCTGTCATAGTAATCAATGTAATCTACACAAACCCAAAAGGTGTGTGTAGAGATATTTGTATTAATTGAGCTAAAATCACTGATCTGAGCTCACTGATTCTCCTCAGCTCTCAGTCAACAGGACATTTACAGCTCCAGTAATTCAGCATCAATGCATGTATCCCATCAATCCTTTCTGCATCTTCAGGTCTTATTTATTAGCCTGCCGTTCTCTGTTCTTACACGACAGTGAATTAGAGGTGTGATCTCGATGCCACATTTGTCTTGTGCCTTAAATAATGGGCTTTCAGCAATCATCTTCAGCAGAGAGCCCAAATCCTGTAATAGTTTCCTCCTGCGCCCGCATGAGCTGTGAAGAAATTCATGCGCTGAACTTTTCACACAGCGGAAAATGAATAATTCTCAGCAATACTTTCCTTCTCCGAGGCTATGAAATATTAGAATGTGGAGAGGCTTTTAAGATAACAGAGCTGTCTTAGACATTACCTTTAGAGGATTTTGGGTGAATGTGCGTTGCACACGTGTGCGCATGACTAAGATTTACAAGAACAATAGCGCCAAATTTGTATACGGTTGTCAAATTCTCATTTCGCAGCACTTTGACATCACACGAGCTCCAGCATATGACAGAATCAAAGCAGAATCTGTTCTGCTTGAAAGCCTATTTGCAAATAAAACATGAGTTATGAATACTAAACCATCCTCATTTTTCTCAAAGCTGGCGTTAGACAAGAAATAAAGTCGGGGCGGGAGAGAGCAAAAGAGAGCCGGAGAAGCACACGGCGGTGACAAAGAACAGAAATACAGGTAGTTTGCAGCTTTTATAGATCCTAATAAGCCCCTCAAGGCGCTACAGCATTACAACCTTCCGCTTTACAACCGAACGCAAAGGCTCCGGAGGGGATTTGAGCCGCAGAATATTTCCTGTCACGTTAATATTTGCCTGTATATTTGATGCCGAGTTGTTCTTCCAGATTCTTCCCCCTGATCATTTGCGTGATAAAACAAGGGAACGTTCCTCTCACGGAGAGAATCATATCTGACTGGCATCTTAATGAGGGGCTGGAGACACTGACAGTGTACATCCTCCACGCTGATGTCTAAATCACATCATGTCAGGAGTGTCAGAGTCGTGTCCTCCTCACGCTGGGAAGGAAGGAAGCAAGGAAGGAAGGGCTCCTCGTGCATCATCCTCGGCCTCAAATCTATAATCTCAATCACTGTCTAATCTGAGGAAACTGTAATTGAAGCCATTCCACCAGCAAAGGTCAGATTTCACACTCTAAAAACAAATGTTTTGGCTCAGCAAAAACAGTTGGGATCAGTCTTTTTGAATTTAGAGGTTAGAGGAACTTAAAGGAATATTTCACCCAAACACAAAAATGTGCTGAATATTTACTCTCCCTCAGATGCCATCCAAGATGTAGATGAGTTTGTTTCTTCAGCAGATTTGGAGAAATCTAGCATTACATCACTTGCTCACCAATGGATCCTCTATAGTGAATGGGTGCCATCAGAATGAGAGTCCAAACAGCTAATAAAAACATCACAATAATCCACAAGTAATCCACACCACTCCAGTCCATCAGTAAACATCTTGAGAAGACAAAAGCTGTGTGTGTGTTTGTAAGAAATAAATCCATCATTAACAGGAGTTTTAGATTTAAACTGTTGCTTCTGGACAAAATATGAGTCCATAATCCATAATAATGCTTCCTCCAGTGAAAAAGTGTGTCTCTTGTTGTCATCCCCATAAAAAAAATCCACCCACATATTTGTTTAGATCTGCTTTGGACTGTTTTCACTATAGTAAATAGTACTTGATCTGTGCAAATTTCTCTCCTGATTCAGACAAGATGACTTTTACACTGAAGGAAGTGTTATTATGGATAGAGGACTCATAATTTAGATGGAAGCAGTGAAGTTAAAACGCCTTAATGATGGATTTGTTTCTTTACAAACACACAGATTTTCACTTCACAAGACATTAACTGATGGACTGGAGTGGTGTGGATTATTGTGATGTTTTCATCAGCCATTTGGACTCTCATTCTGACGGCACCCATTCACTGCAGATGATACATTGCTGAGCAAGTGATGTAATGCTACATTTCTCCAAATCTGATGAAGAAAAAAACATATCTACATCTTGAATGACTTGTGGGAGAGTACATTTTTAGCAGAATTTTATTTTTGGGTGAACTATTAATTTAATAATTTGTAACATATGCACAATTTTTTAAGTTGATTACTTAAAATGCTGATTTTTCTTAAATTATAGTTTTTATTCATTTCATATTTCATTCATTTCATAGTTTTTATCATTTTATTCATTTTTATAGTTTCATTCATTCATTCATTCGTTTGTTCATTCGTTCAAATTATTTCCTTCTTCAAATGTGACACTCTGAATGTATTTTTTTTATTGAAAATCCAAGAAAATACATATACATATGGACTGCAAAATTTGTAAAATGTGTAATATTTTAAAGTTTTCATTTTTCATTCACAGAAATTTCATTTTACAATCAACATTTTTTTGTAGAACTCATCAAAATAATGTTTCCATCTCAAAATGTTTTATTTATTCATTTATTTTACTTGCAATCATGCATTTACTTAGGTTGTGTTAATAGGTTCCCCTGATTTTCTTTTTAGTGTATCAAAGTCTGCAAGAGATTTGGAGTCAGAAGAGTTTTTGGCCCATTTGGAGCCCACCATGAACTTTATCAGGTGAGGTCGCAAACTTCCGCTGCGGTTTTGTCGTGGTTATATTTGTACAAATGAAGAGTTCAAACCTCTCTGCAAATACAATTTCTCTGTCTTACCTGACAGCAAACTTTGATGCGGCCTCCTCCCAAGCCGCCTGTGACCCGAAGCGATCCTTTGGTCCAGGTGAACCCGAGTGAACTCGCAGTGTCTTAACTTTCTATTTGTGTTTCTGCTCACAGTGTGCGGTGTCAAGGGTTCAGCTAAATGCATGTTGGGAGAGAGCAGGGCCATGTTTCTGAACAGATCCAGTCAAGTGTAACCATTGATTTGATGCTCATTGTTGTGGCTGAAGCTGCCCTTTAAGCTGATAAGAGGCATGTTGTTTGATGCTGTGGGAGGAAGTGGCTTCATACGCTGTTAGGTTGTGCTGCTTTCTTCCGACAGGATGAGTGAGTTTTTGGCTCCTTTCGTTAATCCAAGATAATCCTAATTTCCCAATGTCATTTCATTGATTCTCTTAAATATATGACCATGCCCTACTAAAAAATAGATGTACTAAAATGTATTTGAAATGCATTTATTTCATGCTAAGTATACTACAAATACATTTACATATTTACTGTATGTACTTAATAAAATATCCTGCAATTGTACTTTTGGCATACTAAACTGATATACAAACTGGTATAATTTTGTACTTAATGCACTTTAATTGTGCAGAAGTAATGCTGAAGTCCAGCTAAAGATATACTGAAGTATATTTGATTGTGCTGAAGTGGAACTACTGCAAGTATACTTCAGGTACACTATAAAGATCTTGCTTTTAAAGACCGGTATTATTCAAAAGATCATACAGTCCTCATCAATAGTGACATTAAAACACATTTTAGGCTTAATATTAAAAAATGTGCATTGTGCACAAGTAGTACTCCAGATAAAGTTTGATTATCATTTTTACAGCGGTGAGTCTTGAGTGATATGTCAGTAAATATGTTAATAGATTTGAACCATACTTAGTATGAAAAAAAAAAAATGTGTATATATATATATATATATATATATATATATATATATATATATATATATATATATATATATTTTTTTTTTTTTTTTTTTTAATAATATAGTGTTTAGTTTACATCCTCCACACTCATGTCTAAATCACATCATGTCAGGAGTCGTGAGGTGAGGTTGTATATGTAATTAATAAGGTACGAGAGGGCGTGCTCGGGTCGTGCCTAACAACGCCCTTCAGCCTTGATTTATTCAGGATACAGCACGGCCTTGAGTACCTTATTGCTTTTATAAAACGGTTACCACACAATAAAAATATTAAAACCCAAAATGTATGTGTTGAAATGTTACTTTTTTGAAGCAAGTTCGTTAAATGCTGTCCTTCCGCTAAAAAAAATAGTTCCTGACAGCAACAGTAAACAGCAAGAGAATGTTCCCAGCATGCCTCTCATCTAATGGAGCTTAAATAAAAACAGAGAATAGGAGGAGCTCTTATCATCCGCTGTCATTTATTTTTTTAACACCATATAATGATATTTTCTCACACACATACATCTGCTTATCCCTCAGCATGAGAAAACCATTTAATGCACAGGTAGTTCCAAGTCAGTTTAATCACCGTTCCATATTAATGCGCTGCTTTAATTGATGCACACTAACCAACACGTATCACTCGCTACACACACAGAGAGAGAAAGAGAGAAAGAGCGAGAGAGAGAGAGAGAGAGAGAGATCGCAGATTGCGCTGCGCGCACACAAATAAACTTGTTGTCAACAAGTTTTTTTGTTGTCAACGATTTTTATTAATAAAATAAAAGATAGATACTAGATTGCTACATTATATTCCCCAGCAAGGAGGTGATAAAATTGCTGTTTTTGAAGTAATTGTTTGAGAGAGACGCGCAGACGCAGGTACACACAACTGTCATCTCTCTTTTTCTTTCTCTTTCTCTCTCTCTCTTTCTCTCTCTCGATCGATAATTAATTGAAATACATGCTATAATTCATTCAAATAAATGTGGTCTTACTGCACTATTTCATCTCTTTGTCTGATTTGAAGCGGGCAGAATGCTAGCGCTAACGAGCCGTAACTGACGAAAATAACCGTCATTTTTACCCATTCGGCCAAATATTGCGCTCCAAAGAGCAATACCAGTTTTAACTTGTCTATAACTTGGCAAATGACCATGGAATAAATGGGATAATCAATGGCTAGCTGTGCATTAAAGGATTTTAATGTATATTTGTATACGTAAGGGATAATCAACGGCTAGCCGTTGATTATCCCTTATGTATACAAATAGACTTGATTTATTAATTTTTATTAATTTTAATGACTGTTTTCACTATACCTTCATTTATTTTTGCTGAGGAATAGATGTTATTGTTATTCCCTTGTCCTAATCCCAGACTTGTAATATTAAACTATGAAGTCCATCCTAAAAATCTTAATTACATTTCAACTATAAAAATATAAATATGTGTGAAATATGTTTTGTTTGTTTGTTTGTTTAAAAAATTTAAAGTTTTCACCATGCTTTTTTTTTTTAGGCTAGTGAATATATTTTGTTTTTCCCTTCTAAACCCACACTTCTAATCTTAAACTATGAAAATATTAATTATTATATTTAAACTGTTATAATTAGTACCGAAAAATAAACATAAGAGTAAATAAATAAACAAATAAGTAAATGTTATGACAAAAATTACGACTATTCCACTCATTGTTTCTACCATGTTAACAATTTTGCGACTAATAAAGTTTTGTCTAAAGTTGGTGTGCTTGATTACCAAGGAGATAACAGTGTTGTCTCAAGAGGTACTGTATGAGAAATGATAATGAGAAATCACAATAAATGTTTATGTGCAAATTTCCATCACCATCATTTCACCACAAATGAAATTTGTTTCATTTCACCACAAATGAAACAAATGTTATTAAACACAATACATTTGAAATGTTGTGGAAATGACACTGTAGTGATCATTTTCATTAATTTCAGAGAAAATTAAGAAAAGAAAATGGCATTGTTAATGGGAATATTAAATTAAATAAACTGTCCACAGTGCCAAAAGTGTTCATAGTTGAGGAAACACAAAATCTTTGCATAGATCCTGTGCAAATATAATGTTTGATAACCCCAGTAAGATTCTCTGTTCAATCTCGGCTCAAAAACTCATAAAATTATTCTGAAGAGATGCCTCACCTCACCTGTGCAGTTTTAGGGGAATTATTTTCAGTTTTATGTGGCAAATGAGAGGCCATCCATGTACGAAGAGAGAATTTACTTTTGATTAAAGGATTATCATTTTCTCCATCTCTAATAATGCAGCACACATTGCTCTTCAAAGTAGTTCTGTCGTCATGCATATCCATCCAAAACAGCACGTCTCCTGCTGACAGCATTAATATGTGTTCAGGTGCAAACCAACAAAAGTACATTATCAGCAGTCTGAGCATCAGTGATTCAGGCAGAGATTGCAGTAAACACACACAGCACTCCGATTTCAATGGCTCGTGTTTGCTATTTGCCACGCAGTCATGATGAATTTGAGAAATTTATCCATTTTAATGCATATTAATGTGAGAGCACTAATTCCCCATATCTAATTAAAGAGCACCCACAGATGAACTCATATTCAGAAATCATTTTCTCAATTACCCATACGCAGACATTGAAAGAACCGGGTCTGGCGGTTAACAGGGCAGATGCACAGTGCTTGTGGGTTTTGGGAGATTTAAAGTTTGTTTGTTTGGTTAGAAGTTGTCATGCAATTAAGCGTTACAAAAACCATTCTTACACAGCAAATATTCATCTAATCATCCTAAAAGTAAACTCTTTTGGCTGAAGAAAATGCACATTTTAATGTATGATCTAGTCAGAAGTGCAATAACTGTGGAAGTGCAATATGTCAAGCATACATTTTAATAAGCATTTGGGCTTTGTTATAAAATACTTCAATTCCTTTTTAGCTTTGTGTTGTGGTGGGGTCAATTTGACCCCTGTTCATTTTTCCAACTGAAACACTGGTTAAACTACTTACTTCTTCTTGAAGTGTTATCAGTATTTCTCATTTAGGGTCATGCAAAGTATAGATGTGTTTTTGAAAGGCTGTACAAAATTTTGAAAAACAGAAAAGAGTCAGGGAAAAAACAGAAAACCTTTATTGTAGCTTGTCAAACTCTAATCTTGAAAATACATGACAACTTATAAAATTGAAGTCTCAACGTTTATTCAGACTCATCTTCTGGTTGAGTTTCACAGTCATAAAATCTGTCAAAGCATGTCTTTGGTTGTTAGTTTTTGTATCTCAATTACTAGATGCTGCAGCACTGAAAAGAAGAGTAAAACAATGATTTTACCCTTGCAAGGGTTTGAGAGCCAGACAAAAATGAGTAGGGAATAAATAGCACTAAATACAAATAATGTAAGATGGCATTTATACTTGTAGTTATGCTGCTAATGTGCAAATAGTCCCTACAAGTATAAATAGTATCTTACATTGTTTGTAGTGTAAGTAGAATTGATTTCTAGTAATATTTCCAATTATACAACAGAAAGATGGAATTTGAAATGTTTAATTTGTCACTTATTTTAGTTTTTTGTTTGTTTGTTCGTGACAAAGCTACAATAGAGGTTTTCTGCTTTTACATGAATCTTTAGTGTTTTTCAATTTTAATCCAATTTCGATTTAAAGTTATTTGTACCCAGTTTTTGAAAACGCACTTTGGTAAAACTACTCATTTCTTCATGCAATTTTGTGAATATTTCTCATTTAGGGACATGAATGTGCACACAAAGTTTTGACAAATTTATATATTTTGAAACGGCTGCACAGATTTGTTATTTTGTTATCTGAAAGTCTACTAAAAATTGGAAGCTCGACCTCTGAATCATTCAAGGAAAATTCATAGTTTATTCATTTAGTTAAGTTTCACATTCAAATAACCTGTTATTTTTGGTTAGTTAGTTTTTTTGGGATCTCAATTACTAGTGATGCAGCACTGAAAATAAGTGTGAGAAACCTTTTTTGCAATGGTTTGAGAACCAGATGTTTAAAAAAATAAAAATAAATAAATTAAAAAAAACAGAAATAATACTTACATTAAGTACAAATACTTAGATATTACTTGTAGTTAGGTGTGCAATTAATTACAAGTAGTCATGACAAACAAAAAAGAAAGAAAGAAAGAAAGAAAGAAAGAAAGAAAGAAAGAAAAAGAAAGAAATGACATTTTTTAAATGTTATTGTTTTCTGTGCAGCTAATTAACATTAAAACCAGTGGGTCAAATTTCCCCTTAACACAATATAAATAATACAATAGAAGTAGATGGGAAATATTACGTTTCTCACATTTTTAATCTCTGACAAAGTTGCAATAAAGATCTTCTGTTTTTATATGAATCTTTAGTGTTTCTCATAGTGTTGATTTTTGAAAAAATGCATGGAAACTAATGGGGTCAACTAAAGTTATACCCAGTTTTTCAACACAACAAGAAGAAAGAAAGATATTTCAGGTCTTCCATGAAAGGTAGAGGATTATATGTTTCACTTGGACACACACACACACACACACACACACAGATTCACAAACAAACACATGCATAGGCACTGCATGTACAGAAACACACACACTTCTGTTTTAGGGCTTCCTGGAATAAACACAACCATAAAATCAATGGGTCTAAAAATATTTAGGCCTTCTGGATCAATGGGAAAGATCATTCTCATGCCTTCGTGTAGAAAAAATAGCCTTTTGATTTTATTGAGTATGGAGCGGGTTTCAGCCCTGTGCTGCTGCGGAGGGGATGCTGTGGCCTTAGACACTTTGATGTAGCCTTCTGTTTCTATTTCATAACAGCTAAGTATAGGCACAAAGAGGATTGTAGTGAATAAAGTCTTACAGAGCCTTTAAGAACATACAAAATTCGGTAGTGATGTATAAGCAAATTTACAAGCGCATCAGGATGGGTTTTCTTGTTTTGGAGACATTTAGTGCATGCATGTCCCTTATTTAGCAGAGAGTGAAAGTCAAACTCACTTTTTATTTCTCAAATGCTGAAAAACTTAGCAACATCTCGTTTTCTGTTCAATATATGTCTACATTGTTATGTTTAATCAAAGTCATAATTATTCAAATCAATCATCAAATCAGTGCAGCTGACATATGATAAAATGTTTTGAATGCCCATTTTTAACCAACCAAATGCAGCAGCTGACTGGATCTTTGAGATTTTCTCTGACTTTTAATCCATATATTAATGTTGCAATGCATTAAACAGAAAAACACAGTTTACAGAGCAACTTGTTGTGATTCAATCTGAAATCGATGGGTGTCCACTATTCCAAATTTGAACTGTTTGTATCATGGCTTTTGAAATCTTGGAAAAAGTCCAGTGAGTTTTACAGTGGTGGTTGTTGAGCCACTTGATGTTTTGACCTCTCCTCACCTCTCTTGGGTGTCTATTAATGCTTAATACAGCAATTCGGCATCAAAGGCCACATATCTGAGGAGGGGGATTGGAGAAAGAGGTAATGTGTTTGGGATTAGTGGACCCGGAGTTAACAGTTACGATACTGACAGCCAAGGTGTGTTATAAACCTGTGCAGTGGATGTTTGTGCCTGCTTGAAGATACACTTAGTGCACTTAAAAAAATAAAAGTAAAAAAAATAAGTGCACTTCATTGTTTTGAATGTGCACTTGGGTTTATTTTGTTGTGTCCTTGTTACAGTGTAACTGCACATTTAAGTACTGAGTAATGTTAATTAACTACATGTACTTACTATATGGTTATAATTAGGAAGAAATTTTGGTTTAGGGTTAAGTTGATGTATTTATGCATTATTTATTACAGTTGTACTTACAGGTAACGTGTAAAAAGGACACTGAAAAATAAAGTGTTACAAATCTTAAAAGCATATTTGGTAACACATTATTTTACAGTATCCTTGTTACATATTACATTTAATTATTATAGTAATCAGATTAAATTATGCATAATTCCATGCAACTAACCCTAAAGCCAGCAATGAAAGTTGACTGAAAGTTAATTCATTTCACTGTATCAAACAAATTACAAATATGGTTAAGTACAACATTAAAATTTTAGTTTCAGTTTATCATAAATGTTTGTCAGTAAATTTGGCAGTATTTTAACTATATTTCAAAAACAATAAAAGTAAACTAAATTTAAAGATGTATTACGTCCCACTTAAGCGCATCAAAAAGCACTCTAAAGTTCCAGCCGGATCTCACGGCAATTCGTACATATTTTACGAGGTGGCTAATTCGTACGAATTCATACGACCTCACTCGTACAAATTCATACGATTTTTGCCAAATCGTACGTATTTTACGAGTTGCCAATTCGTATGAATTTGTACGAATGACCTACACCTAACCCCGCCCCTACCCGTCACTGGGGTTTAGACAAATCGTACTAAATTAGCCACCTCGTAAAATACGTACGAATTGCCATGAGATAGCGTTGAAAGTTCAGCTAATTGTGTTTAGTATAAATTGAATCTATAATACATTATTATTAAATTGCAATTAACATAAAGTGTCCAGAAATATTACAATCAGTTCACATAAGTATATTCTTTCAAAATATATTATTTCTGAAATGATTACTCTCTTTAAAAGTATGCTAAAGTGTACTTTTTTCACTTTTTATACTTTTTTCATTTCAGTTCACTCCAAAAATTGGTATTTTCTGTCATTTTTTACTTACCTTTTTGTTGTGTTAAAGGGGTCATATGACATTGCTAAAAAGAACATTATTTTGTGTATTTGGTGTAATGCAATGTGTTTATGCGGTTTAAGGTTCAAAAAAACACATTATTTTCAACATACTGTGCATTATTGTTGCTCCTCTATGCCCCGCCTTTCTGAAACATGCCGATTTTTACAAAGCTCATCATTCTGAGAAGTGAGGCATGCTCTGATTGGCCAGCTATCCAGTACATTGTGAGACGGAAATGTTATGCCCCTTCCCATGTTGTGATGCCGTGCCCCGGCGTGACGACACAAAAACAATAAAAACCCATTATAAACGAGGCATTTGTTGCATCCAGTGGGGACATAATTACTGATTATAATGACATATACTGTCTTTTTACGCGTTGCGTTGCATCGCGCTGCGTAAACATTACCATGTCTGCATTTGTGATCAGAGAAACAACAAACAACAAGCACTACTCTACACTGCTCAAAACTCGTGTTTGAATCGTCAGTGGCAAATTCTTTAAATAAGAAAACATACTTACAGGCTGTGAGTCAGA
>JAFVLL020038005.1:0-32436 GCA_021397915.2 Tor tambroides
GTTCCCCTGGCATTTTCGCCGCTTCTTGTGATTACATTAAAACCTCACACTTTTAGCCGGCTGCAATTCAATATCGACACGACCCAGCCAAGCAATTTAAATATGCCTTTCTACAGCTGATGGGATTTGCCGCCTCTGCTCGATAAGCTCCCCCACACCCAGTGGAGGTGTTATCTGTCGCCTCTGCGGCGCTTCGAATATTTGGACATCATCATCTATCATAGGGCAGCAGGCGGCAGGGTCAGGGCGGGGGTCTTTGGGCACCAGCATCCCCAGCTGTCTTTTAGGCAGGGCGGCTGCGAGCATCTGCTGATGTATTGCGGGCAGTGGAGGGTGAGGTTTGAAGACAGCTACAGTCACCTTGCGCTTTCTGCACCGGCGCAGGCAAGACTAATGCATGCGGTATTTAGACAAGGTAACAAACCACCCACTTCATGAGGCGGCCGAGCGGAAAGCTAAGTGAATTTTGGCTTTGGATGTTTGTCTTGTAATCACGGAAATCAGGCCGATTCGGAGGCGGGAGGAGGCGACTACTTTGTTAGCAATGTGCTTGTGGCACTTTCAGTCAAAAAAGGTTTTATGCTGAGATGAGTACTGACCAAGCACTTTTGTAAGCATTCTTTAACGGTCCTTTAATGTCATTTTCCTCTGAAGTGTTGACATGACAGCGGGAACAGCTCAGTCTAGAGAAGTTGGCCTTTCTAAAGTTTCTTAGAAATTATCAGAATCTTGCCAGCTGAAGGATTAGTTCACCCCAAACTTCTGTCGTTAATTACTCCCCCTCATGTCCTTCCAAACCCATAAGACCTTCGTTCACCTTCAGAACACAAATTAGGATATTTTGGATGAATTCCGAGAGCTATCTGACCCTCCACAGACAGCAACGCAACTACCATGTTTAAGGTCCATAAAATAGCAAGGACATCATTAAAATAATCCATGTGATATCAGTGGTTCAACCTTAATTTTATGAAGCTACAATAATACTTTTTGTGTGCAAAGAAAACAAAAATAACAACTTTATTCGACAATTTCTTCACCACATGCATGCGTTGTGGTAGTCTCATGAACGCATGTCGAAGACTGACACGGAAGAGAAGAAATTGTTGAATAAAGTCGTTAGTTTTGTTTTTTTTGTACACAAAAAGTATTCTTGTAGCGTTGTGAAATTAATTTTGAACTACTGATGCCACATGGACTATTTTAACAATGTCCTTACCACCTTTCTTGGCCTTTAACATGTCAGTTGCGTTGCTGTCTATGCAGGTCAGAAAGCTTTGGGATTTCCCTAAAAATATCTTAATCTGCGTTGCGAAGATGAACGAAGGTCTTACGGGTTTGGAATGACATGAGGGTGAGTAATTAATGACAAAATTTTAATTTTTGGGTGAACTAACCCTTTAATCATCTGTCTAAAACAACATAGAGTCTCATAAAGTCCATTGTCTTCAAATTATGTTTTTTTTTTTTTTTTTTGTACATGAATTTCACAACACTTTAGCTTGTGATTCTTTTCAAATGGGAGTCATGTTTCAGGATTCTTTACTTTAGCAAAGTCTCTGAGAACCTCACACCTTAAACTTCTTGAGACTCCAGATAGTTTGCAGTTCTGGAAAATGGTGGCACTGGAGACTAAAGGGTTCCTGCTGGTTTAATTCTTGGTTTAACACTTGATTCTTCGCATTAATTCTTAAAGTATTTTGCAGTTTATACTGTATCTTTTCTTCTCAACTTGTTTTTATGTCCCTGATGCCCCAATGAGCATTTCTTGTTCAATGGTCACACCTTAATTTTTCAGTTTCTATAGTATTTCATCCTTCGTGTGGACATTTTTTTATTGATTGATTGATCGTGTATTTGTGAGTTAAAACTCTCTTCTTTGGCCCATTTTATTTGTAAACCAAAACCTACCCAATAATACTGCACATCTGCTTTTTCATTTCTAGCCAATATTCTGTCCCAGTCCCATTTTCCCCATCTCAATTTATAACTTCCTGTCCCACTAGGGGTACAATTTTGGATTTTTGTCAAACATGCTACTGTTCAGATCAATTTTAAAACTCAACTCCTGCTTACAACAAAAAAGTGACAATGCAATTGGGACAAAAGCACTTGTCTCAGTCTACAATCTCCTCACTTCAACTCCAAGACTTTCACCTTGGTGCTCATGTCAGTTTCTCTTATTGCAACATGGGCTCAGGAGCTCAGGCTCATACCCTCACAGACATCTGACTGCAGTCTTGAGGCACTGGGCTGGAAGTGAGAAATGACCAAGGTTTAGTACATCCAGTACACTCTTTATTACATCCAGACCACCTGCAACATCCACGCTCAGTTACCCCTATAGATCACAGAATGTGCTTCGAATTTAAAGAACCACATATCTTGATTCCAAACCATGTTGTTGAGTAATAGTTATACATTTAGCCAATTAACAAATGCTTTAATCCAAAGCTATTCACAAGACAACTCACAAGCGATTTATCTTGCAGGACCTTGCAGTACTGCAATACAGATTTTCGATAGTAAACCAAAGTTGTATAAAAGCTAGAGCAGAAGTGTGGCCGTTTGTGTGTTTTTACTTAAATTAGGATATAAAGTTCATACAAGAGGTTTAGTTATTTTGTAGCTTTGTACTCAATTTGGTTGCACCATTTGTTCGTAATGCAGAATGTAGCTAGAAGGTCTTAAAATCATCATCAAATGAAAATTAAATGCAAGCTGATCTTACTCATATTGTGAATGATTAGTCATCTTTTTATTTATTATTTATCTATTCATTTGGAAGTCATTTTGTATAGGAAAACATCAGAAAACTGCAATGAATTTCAATTTTGTTGAAGTTTTCATTTATTTTGTCCCATATAACTTTACAATTAAATTTGCATTAAAATATTATACATAAACACAACTGCATAAATTAGCATTTTTTAAAAATATGTAAAAAAAATAGTAAAACAGTTTGGAAAGCAACTTTGAATACCATGGACACTATTTTTTTTTTTTTTTACAAGTTAGTCATTTTATTATTATTAGTAGTAGTAGTAGTAGTAGTAGTAGTAGTAGTATTGCCTTTTTCTTTAAGACTGGTATTTTTTTATGGGTTACATAAAATAAATAACTAAATAAATAAATAAATAAACCTCATTACCTCTTGGCTAACTGCTAGTTGTCCAGGCTAAGTTTATGCATCTTGCCCAGTTTCTAAATTACCATTCATTCATTCATTCATTCATTCATTCGGGATCCTTAAAGTTGGACATTGCAGTATTTCATTACAGTATACAGGCCGTTATGCATGGAATGCAATCTAATAGTGAATTTTTTAAAGCCTAACTGCGGAAACATTATTTTAGATACGGCTGAGCAATTATATAACCACCTCATCTCAGAATATGCCCTGCACACTTGACCTTGAACGGTCCACGGAGACCTTGTTCATTCATTAAGAATTCCTACGAGTTCACAGCTTACTCCCTAATTAGCATAGGTCTTTTTTCAGCACATACGACAGCAGCAGGAAGGACAGGAGATATTCACCTGCCTGCGTTTGGCACTTTCACAGCACGTTGACAATGTGCTCCGACAGATGGTACCATTTACAAAGCTCTCCATACTGTGATGTCCATATTCCTTTTTATTATCTCCTGCCTGACTGGATCCCATCCCAACTCACTCTTCTGCCTCCAAACTCACTAAGTATCTGACCTGGGGTCTACTTTAGACGTGTAAGGATCTATTCAAAGCCTCTCGGCAAGCCCTACAGGTCCACACATCTCTTTTTAAATTCAAAGATGTAATGAAAAAGCTGGAAAGTTCCTCTTTGGCTGTTCGAACGCCCCTGGAGATTGGGGGCGAGGACTTCTATGGGCATTATGCGCACAGGAAGCGAGTAACAGTGGGAGTCCACTCTTCGTCAATAGGTGCTTTCCTCTGCGATTTGGATGAAAGCCAGCCTCCCTTGGTTTGGCCAACAGTACGCAAGCACGAAAAGTCACAAGGTTTTTTTGAGTAATCGCAGTTTCCTTGCCGACACTTTATGAATAATGATTTATGATGGAGGTGGTTGAATCTTGAATGCCCATTCTTAATTTGTGAAATACGCTACACAAACTGGCTCCAAGAGAGGACAACAGCTTATAGAAGCAAAGCTCTTAAAGCCTCGATCCCTGGCAGAACCCATGCTTGACATGTTTAGCACGAGAAATGCAGAGGAATGCTAATAAGCTGGAAAGAAACGCTCCTTTCCTCTCTTGTTTTTCTCGTAGCAGCTGGTGGCTAACCAGTTTAATCAGTGATAATTCTATTTAGCTCACAAGCTCTGGAGCAGTTTTGCACTGTTTACCCAAGGAATGATAATAGGACCCAAAAATGTTCCTTTGCTTCAGCAAGCTTGTCTGTTGTTTTTCTTTGCCCATGAGGCAAAGTGGTGGAAACGCAGTAAGACAGGCCTAAAGATGTGACTCTAAGGGGGGCGGTGTAATTGTAATTATCCATTCAGCACCTCGTATGATTCTAACGATTCCATGAAGCAGAATGCTAACGTACGTGCTAGCGCAAAGGTTTTGTAATAAGTCTTCCGAGTCTTCTGGTGGCACCTTATAATTAACCCTCTTAAATTGAGCCGTTCGCCATCCAGCGAGGCACCCACGCAAGGTCCCTCCGGAGCCGAAAGCTGCTTTGGGCACTTTCATTACACGCTTCACTTCCACGTCTGCACTTCGCTCTCTCTCTCTTTGTTCAGAGAACAAGATCAGAGGTGATCCTTTTTTACGTTCCTTTATCTTATTCATCTAAAAATGCAAATGTGGCACCAAAACCCACAAATTCTTTACTTAATGGAGTTCTCAGTTACGCTTCATCTGCTTTGTCTCAGATGTTTCTCCTTAAAATCATAAAGAGAAATAAATGAAAATGAGACAGTTGTTGATATGCAAAAATCCCTGTGTCTTCACTGGAAGCGAGTGGAACAATGTGACAAAAATCAAAGAGAACCAATTATAATAAGTAGGTATGTTTACATGCACTAATTTTTATAAATCCATATGAATGCAATCCAATTTCAGATTCCAAAAAGTTCTGTTTAGAACACTAAACACTGTAATCTGATTCACATATTCATTTACATGTGCATTAAATGTTTCAGAACAAAAATTTAGCACATATGCAGTGCTAAGTTACGAGCCAGAGAACCCCAAAGCAATAATGCCACTCAAGCTACGGCGAGTATACTTGTCATTTTTGCTGATGTATGTGTCCCAAGAGCTTATTGGCAAATATTTAGTTTCTTCCACTGCCTAGTTCGTAAGACATTTGATGTAAGTAAACATACAATTTCATTTATGGTTCATAATGGTACCATATGAGTATATTTCTACCTTAAGTGTACATACTTCTCTAGATATTAATATGCACACTTTAGGGGTAAAGACGGTGCAATGATATCCCTTTGAGGGTACGGCCCCAGTCACAAGCTGCTGTACCCCTAAAGGTAAAAATATAACCACATGGCAAGACATTAGGTGTGTTTGACTTCATGCAGTGCTGTGCAGATCGATCGAAATCTGACTTGAAGCAGTGCATGCCGGTTACAATTTTTTGTCCGACTTGAGACGGCGCTGACGCTACGTCACTGTCACTTGCAGCATCAGAGTACCATGCGAGTGCTCCAAGAGCAGTCAGCTGACTCAGCCGGTGCAGTTTCTCCAGAGCTGCTGCAGAAACACTGATGACGACACAGCTGTTTCACCAAATTCACCACATGGCAACGATGACGTATGTTTATTCTAACACCTTCAATCCCAATAATATTCACAAATCTGTGTTTTTAGAACAGTAAAAGCTTTTTACTGTAGTTGCATGTTATATTGTTTATAAAACAAAAAACACTGATAAAAGCATATATGCCCTCACTTTATTGGTATTTAAATAGTATATGTTTATGTTATTCTTGAACAGATGGTACTGTATTAAGGAGTATATAAAAAGTGTTTCTTTTGCTCATGAAAACCTTTCTGAAACATCTGTGTATTTGACAAATATTGCATTTAATACACTTCATCTGTGATAGAGTATGCAAACAACGCTCAAGCATCACTACCGAGAGGAGAAAGTGTCCGACTTGACGCCTCCACTTTCAGTTCCGCCCCCAACTGCAAGCAGAAACTATCGCCGATCGGTCTGTGCAGAGGCATATGAAGTCAAACACGCCTATTGAATCAATTAAAAAAAAAAAAAAAAGACAGGAACCATAACAATGACAATTTAAAAAATAAAAGTCATGAAAACATGAACATATACAAAACCTAGAATAGACATGGCAGTATGAATAGCACTGTTCATGTTAGCATTGTCATGTAACATACAGTAGTGGTGAGAAAAATGAAGCTTTTCAAAGCTTCGAATCAACTGAACCGTTTGCTTCACAAAATGATTCACTGTTTCGAAGCATTCAAAACACCACATGCTGGTGACTCTTGCTGGTCAAATTAGTATAAATGCAATTGAAACACAGGCCAAACATGCATAAAAACAGCTTTTACAAATCCATTGCAAGTATGTTATAGAAAGTTTAATTACTAATCAACATATACCATTACATATTAAGTGCTGGTATAATATGTGTTCGTTTTTTTAATTTTCAGGGCTTGTTTTGTTTGTTTTATGGATGGCTCAGCTAAAAGGTCTATTAACTATTAACTATTATTATTCATTTTTATTATACAAATGTCTCATTAAAACGTCTACTAATTTCTAAAACTGATCCAAGATCACTAGTTCAATGATTTGTCGCTGGGGGGTGATCTCAGTGAATCCGTTTGATTCCCCCCAGTGGTGAACCACTGAAATTTCAAAACATTTCGAAAGAGTTATGACCTAACCAAGCCTTGTTTACAGAAATCATGTGACTTTGGCAGTTTGATATGCACTCTGGTCCAATGTTTCAAAACAAAAGATTCAGAAAGGTTTCAAAGCTTCATGAAGCAGTGCTTTGAAAAAACGGCCATCGCTAACATACTGTGTCAGAATCTGTATTTGTGTGCTTTTTCTCACCATTTACAAATACTGCCCTCCCAAGGCCTGTTACTGGATGCAATTCATAGTTTTAGTTTTATGAATACTGCATTTTCAGACATTCTACTATTTTGACACTATGTTTTTTTAACATAGTGAACTACCGTACATAAAGTAGAAAAGTAGACATATTTGGGGACTTTTGCGATCTCCTCTGAAACTCTAGAATAGACATTATGTGTGATTACTAGAGTCTTTTTCTCTGAAGGAAAAACCTGAAGCAGGAGAGTTAAACAAAAGTTGAAATTTGTTCCCCTTTTTAATCTCCTAGCTGTCTAGGAAAAGGAATTGAGATATTCAGGAGATCTCATTGGTGATTTCTATGTGTTTTCTATGAGTGCATGTGGCAAAGCTCGTCTAGTTGGGAATTTGCAGAGCCTGATATAAAACAGACAAAATTAGTTACGGATGACATAAATCTCCCGTTAAATCCTGAGAGGGACTGGATGCCGTTTCTGGCTTTGAGTCATGCGGTAGTTATGAGTGCACATTAATTCTAATGGAATGAAGTTCCAAACTAGGTCTCTCTCTGAAGCCACACTCATGGCGATCATGATTCAGGAGGTCCCCAGTCTTATTTAATGCATGATGAATCATTTAACTATCAATTGAGTCATTCAGCGGCAATTCCCAGCCGGTTCTCACTTAGCATATTCACCTGGAAGTGCCTTATTCATCAGCAATATGGCCGCTCTTGTTACTGGAAAGATCAAAGCTTTCCTCCTCAAGTTTGAAGGGCTTCAATTACGTGGAAAACCAAGAAGCAACTTCCAGCTGAAGAGTGACTCACTGATTCTATGCCTTCAGAGGAGCGGTGTACTGAAATAGCCCCATGCTAACTGCTACCTGAAGCTCGCCGCTCCAAGGATTTCATTAAAATGTCTACTTTGAATTGCAGAGAGACTTTTTCCACCTCACTTTCCACCAAAACAATTCATTTTCTCTCAGTTATGGTCTCGTTAGATACTCAGCCTTACCTCAAACGAACGTTGTCTTTTCTGCTTGGCTGAAACAGTATGTTAAGTTGCATAGGCAATGATGCATGCAACACTGAACATTAGACT
Source organism: Tor tambroides (assembly GCA_021397915.2). Lineage (NCBI taxonomy): Eukaryota > Metazoa > Chordata > Actinopteri > Cypriniformes > Cyprinidae > Tor > Tor tambroides. Next base: position 8,139 of record JAFVLL020038005.1, read on the forward strand.
ACACTGGAGCTGGTGGGGAAAAAAGTTTGAAATCAGAGTTCGGCATAATTAAAAGGGCAGATGGGTCACACACATCTCACTCACCATATTCCCTGTAATGGTCTCAACTTGTTCTTATGGTCCCCAATCATTTGCTGTCCTCTCCGTTCAGATCAATGTGCCGTGTGTCATGGCTGCCAAAATCACTATGTTTGATGGTACTTAGCTTTCCTTTCCCTTGGCAGGAGTCTAGTGTCAGATTTACATGTGGTTCATGAATTTTGCATGATTTCTCTGCGACACGGTAAGTGCAGAGCGCAGCAGCCTAACTGGACGGTTTAATTAATGTTCTGTGTTGAATGGATGTGGTATGACACTTGAGTTTTGCTGGAGAGCATTACTCACTTGAAAGTGGTACGTGGGTCTTGTGACAAACAAATAAATAATTTTCAGATTTGCAAAATACATTTTAAACCAGTGTCTCCACAGCACATATCTCCTAAATATTTGACGATTGTGTGCAGCAGAATTTGTCCAGACTGAACCAGGTCTGACAATTTACAGCATCACACAATACTTCTAGAGTATTTCAAGTTGTTAGCAGCCTGAAAAGTAGTGTATTTTTCGAGCAAAGTAGTAAAGATAAAAGCAAAATTGTTGTGTAAAATGACAAAATCACAAAAAAAAAAAAAAAAAAATATATATATATATATATATATATATTTTTTTTTCATAACATGGGTCAGTTGTAACACCATCAGTTCAACACTTTAGAAATTATACCTGATGCAGAGTTTTTGTAACATTTTTATTAAATATTATAGTTTTTTTATTATTATTATTAATATTATTAATGAGCTTTTCCTTTTAGTTTCCATTGTAATTTTAGCTTAATTTAGCTTTTTAGTCACTTTGTCATGCGCATTATTTGTCTTCATTTAGAGTAATTTTAGGGATTCAACTTAAATGTATTTTTGTACAACATACAGTATGTAAATTATATCCTAAATTAGCTATTAGTTTCAGTAGTCTTTGTAATTTTACCTTAATTTTAATCATGTTGTCATGTGCTTTTGGCATTTTATTTATTTATTTATTTATTTGTTTGTTTATTTATTTATTTATTTATTTATTTATTTATTTATTTATTTTTAAAATATCATGATGCATTTATTTATTTATGAATGCATGAATGAATGAATAGTAATTTTAGGGATTCAACTTATTTTAGTTAGTTGCAAAGGCAGCATTTCTAATCTTTGTTTAACACTGGTGTAACAAGTTTTTCAATAAAAAAGTTCAACTTTTAAAAAGTTTAATTTTAGTTTCACTTTAGTTAACAATGATAACACTGACCTGATAGATAGATAGATAGATAGATAGATAGATAGATAGATAGATAGATAGATAGATAGATAGATAGATAGATAGATTTCATTTTAAGGTTAAAATTTCATTTGGGATAGAATAATAATTGAATAGTAATGCATAGAAAATTCATAATCGTATAAACTGAACCAGCAGATTCTCAGTTGGATACAATATATAACAACACTTAATCAAAAGTTGATCATGGAAAGAAGAAAAAAAAAAGAAGGAAAAAAAAATAGGAAAAAGAATGTACAAAATGGAGTAGAGCTGTAAGGAAAGGATTGATAGTGTTTGGATAAAAATAAAACGTCGTGTCATGCATCCTTTGCCATAGTGTGGTGACTGGTTAGGACAAAATTATTTTATGGCCTATTGTATATCGCCTCGCTAGGCAGACCATGTTAAATAACAAATATGACAATGTAATTACTCACAAGCTATTCTGACCCATATGCTGAAGAATGAACTATGACTGTGAATGCACCATTTGAACTTAGTATGCATAGCACAGCGTGCCAACCATTTGTAGAGTTAACACCTACAATAAATGAGCCTACTCAGAGTTACAATATGAGTGGCCTCCAACCAGGAACATTAACATAGCCTGTTCTGCAGGCCAATTCACTGACATTTCAAAAATAGTGCATGTGAATTATGAACAGCCAAGCTTTAACATGCTGGAGCACCAGTGTTTGAGATTAATTCTGGAAATGTTTACTCAAAAACTGAGGCGTATAAATTCAGATTAATGAAGCCTGCATTTAATCAGTTATTTAGAAGCTATTTTTTTTTTTTTTTTTTCTTTGTAGACCTGTTTTTTTTTTTGTTGTTGTTGGTTTTTTTCATTAACATCATAAGTGTAACAAGGTGATGGGAAAAATCAACAAAAAGTACATCAAATGTATTATAATTATTATTATTATTATTACTTAAATATTTACTTAATGCTTACTAATACTTACTAAATATTTAGCTATATACTTTCCATTGACTGTGCTTTTAATTTTGTCCCTGTCTTTCTTCCTTTATACTGTAGAAACAAGGTCTCAAAGTGCAGCTAACCTCTTTCCTTTTATTTTAGTATGCGGTGTTCTGAAAGGACAGGAATAAAGAAAACAGTAAAAATATCAATAAATATCTATGATGTTGGGCTTCTGGGCTCAACAAAGTAATATACCAGTTCATATTCATACACTTTCATTTACATTGTATACGTTTACACAACACCTGGGAATGTCATAAAACCTTTATGCTGGAATTAAATGAAATTAATATAGATCCAAGAAAAAGATGCCAGTAAACTATAATGTGTTCTTCAGAGGGAGTGTGTATACCTGATATAAGACTGATGGACAATTCTTTGCAGTCCATGCCTCCTAAAGTTGAGGATTTCGTCATCAGTATTGCTACTATGCATTTAATGGCTAACTAGATTTTTCTTATGCAATCATGCACACATATATACACATGACATAACACACAGTACATGTAATCTTTTTTTTTTCTTTAATTTTTTTCCCCCTTCCAAATCTTCAAAAATCTTCTTTTGTGTTCCACAAAATAAAAAATGTTTTGCATTGGAACAGAATTTTTATGTTCTTCATAAACTGATGATGTTTAAACATGTTTGACTAACATGGGCACACACACACACACACACACACACACACACACAAACGAAGCAATATATACATAGAATTCCTCCTCCACATATACACCAACTCAATATCAATCCATGATTTCCACTTTGGACACGACATAGTTGAAAGGAAGTAGTTGACCCTTGTTTACTAGCAGACATTGAGTCTGACCCCAAAAGCATCATGAGATGAAAATGTAGTTGATAGAGCTGAAACTGATGTGTTCTGGTGTTCAGGGCATCAATAAGGCAGAAAGAAACAAAGGAAGCACAACGAGGCCTCACGTCCTCAGGGTGGCTGCGCTCAGGGTGATGAGAAAGATTGTGAAGCATAAAATACAATTCACTGAGAGGACTGTTTATTTGTTTAAATGCTTGACCATGGGGCTTCCCATTATATTTCCAACAGAAAAAAAATCAAGAATTTTAAAAGCATGTTTACCTGTTTTTTTTTGGGTTTTTTTGTGGAATGAAACAAAGGCTGAAGTGTACTGTGCACCATTCAGAATTCATGTGAATTATAATACAATCTCTGAAAGTAGCAGGATATGGAATTACAATTTAATTAGCATTTTAGGAAAGATAATTAAAATGGAATATATACCTGTCTGTCTGTCTGTCCGTCCGTCCGTCCGTCCATCCATCCATCCATCTCTCTATCTGTCTGTCTGTCTGCCTGTCTGCCTGCCTGCCTGCATGACCGTCTGTTTGTCCGTCCGTCTATCCATCCGTCCATCCATCCATCCATCCATCTCTCCATCTGTCTGTCTGTCTGTCTGCCTGCCTACTGTCCGTCCGTCCGTCCGTCCGTCCGTCCGTCTATCTATCTATCTATCTATCTATCTATCTATCTATCTATCTAACTATCTATCTTAGTTCTGAAGTGATTCCATTTCCTACCTAATTTGTATGCATCTCTCTAATGTTATCATTGGAAATATTGACTAGAACCTGATTACTCTGCAAACTGTCAGGCAGCACACCAAACCCCTATTAGCTGGATACTGATTCTTTCTTCAAAACTGCCAAGAGAATTCATAAAAAAGAAAAAAAAACAGCTCAGAGCACCTCAACTTTCTCCAAGGCAATCTTAAAAATATCCAGCAGCTTTACGGCGTATGTTTCAGCAGCTGGCAGGGAGAACAAGCATTTCCCTGCCTTCTGCTCAGAGGAGAGCCAGCACACAATGTGGCTTTCCTGTATGAAATCAGCATCATGCAATTAAATAAAATAAAATCTTTCAGGCCACAGCTCTCTGTTTTTATCTTCCCCCATTCCATTGTATACGGGCGACTCCATTTTGATCTTTTTCTCTTGGGTTTGTTTTGCTCAGCCCTGATCCCTCTTAATCACAGAACGGACAGGCTTCCAGCACAATCAAAGTTTGTCACAAATCCCTACCAAACAGTTAAACCCTAGAGAAACCACAGGGTAATTGTTCTCTAACAGCTATAAACACAGGCATTCACAACTCTGCAACACGGGCCTAACTTGACAATCTCTGGCTTGGGTATACTGCATGATTTAACAATGTCTTCAACTCAAGAGAACACATTGCACAACAAGATACAATACATGCACTGCAGTCTGCAGATACACCTCTATTTTATATAACTGCAACTAAACCTTTGAATAGTTGGGTAAACAAACTCAAATTGGCATATTATTGTCAACAGATGATCATTAGTTTTGATAAATCAATTGAACTACCTTAGCTGAACTTCACTTCAAGCCTCAAACTTTTAAACTTGTTTTAATCTGACATGGTATTAAATGCCACCACCTCAAGTCCAAAGGGAATGTTTTAAATGCTAATTGTATTTTCAGTGTAATGTTTTCACTGTTGATCCATTTTCAGCATGTTAATCTCCTGTTTATAATTCAAACTGAAGTTGCAAACACAGTCACGTTTTCATCTAATGCCTTTTTACATTTATTTACTTAATTTAGATACCATTACAACTGAAATTACAAACTGAAAAAAAGCACTTTAACAAAAATACAAACTTCTGCTTTGTAACCTCAGGCTATTTTACCCATTTGCATTCATTGCAATCATCACATTTTCCTTGGAAATGTAATGGAGTAAAATTTTCAATAGTACTTGAGAAAAGTGGAATTGTATGTAGGTATTGTAATGAAGTACAAGTGCCCAAGTACTACTTTACAGCTCTGGTAAACACCTTCCCAATTATTGCACAGAGAATATAACATTAAAACAATACAAAAAAAGTATGAATGTTCTATACTCTACATTATACGTCTGAACTCTACATTAAAAATAGAGAATTTTAATCTTACTATTGATTTTCTTCTTCTTCTTCTTCTTCTTCTTCTATTGAATGTGTTGGGAGTGTGAATAAGGTACTGTATGGCACAAATGTATAATTGTACAATGGTCTTCTGTTCCTTCAGCGGCATGATCCATAATCCTGCTTTTTCTTATGTGAACTAACAATAAAAATACATGTTGTATAAGTCTCATTATGCATCTAAGGCAGACTATGGATCATTTTCATTTAAATGTTTTAGTTATATGTTCATATTGTTAAGTGATTGAGTTTTTTTTTTTTTTCAGCTGAACTGGTGCATTGTAGCAGTTTGGATTTCAAGAAACAACCCAAATATTGTACATCTGGAACTAGCAGAACCATAAAACCTCTTGGACGGATTTCAAACCAACACAAAAAAGCATGTTCATCTAATTTGTTCAGGACATGTCATTTGCTCAGAGAAAACAAACCTTTGGCCTGCCTGTCCAAATAAAGATTGTTTTCAAGACAAGACAGACAAAATTAGGGTACCAAGCCAAACCAAACCCTTCATTCTCAATCAAGAGGGAGATGCGTTACTGCCATATGGTTATACACAACAAAAACAATAAAAGGGAAACGTTCAGAATCTAAAGTCTAATTGGATGAGCCATTTTTAAAGCTGTTGTAAAATGACAGTAAACACTTTTGGTCGTACATTCTAAATTAATGTGCTAATATTGCTAGATTAAGAAATCCACCTTCTACCCGTGGTAAAATCAGTGCGATGCTCTGCCTCGGGTGGGCTTTTGTTTTAATAACCTTCCAGCGCTAATCTGTTTATCAAGTAAATGCACGATGTGGAATGGATATTATACACATTGAGCTCAACACAGTGAGTTTATTTCCTTTAACTTGGAGTAATTTGTGTGTTATTACCATTTGTTTTCTATCTCTTCAGTTTTAATCCACATGGATAGGGAAACATTCGTTAAAATGTCTTTAAATGTCAGACTGGTCAGAGAGCTGCTTTTTAGAGATAATTAAAAGAGGAAAGAAAAAAAAAATACAGTGATTATTACTAAATTGGATTGCTTTTCTCTTTCCTGTTGAATCAGCTGTTCTTCCTTACATTCAGATTTGTTTTCCAATTGCAAAATGTCATTAAACTTTAAACTCTTCTTTCCTTTAAAGTTAGATTGGTACAAATAGCCTAAAACAAAGAGTCACACTGTATTATGCTGAAGTATGGATTATTACTCAGTTTACAATCAAAGGATCCTCAGCATATGTTCTGCAGGAAGGCCAGAGCAGTTGGAGGCCAAATGCTGAATACAACCAAATGTTGTACAGTATAGAAAACAGATAAAATTAAGGTATATTTGAAAAACTAGCATTGCTATAAGAGAATGCAACTTTCAAAATCAAGCTGACATGTTAACCTGCAATCAAATGATACGCTTTTCATACACTATCAGTCAAAAGATTGGAATTAAAATATTTGTTTTTGAAAGAAGTCTTTTTAAACAGTAAACATGCTGTAAACTGTTACTTTTTCATGATCCTTTGATGAATAGAAAGTTCAAGAAACAGTATTACGGGAGATAAAAGTGCCCTTTTTCACATTATGAATAGACGCCTACTATTCATTCTATATATGAAGAGTTTATTTGCAAAAACAGATAACTCTGTTTTTTTACATTTTCAAAAATCTTTTTTTTAAAATTATGTTAACATGTTTAATTGTGTTTTATTATGTTAGTTACCTAGTATTTTTCAGTTATTTTTTACATAATCAAAATAACCCAATTGCAGTTTGATTGAGATTAACTGGAATGCAAAAAAAAAAAAAAAAAAAGATTTTTGAAAATTGTTAAAAACGGAGTTATCTGTTTTTGCAAATGCACTCTTCATATGTTTCAAACCATGAGACAGAAACACAACATCATAATGACCAAATCACAGGTTTCACAATGTACTTTTGGTCCCACTTTATATTAAGTGGCGTTAACGACTATGTACTTACATCAAAAAATAAGTGCAATGTACTTATTGTGGTCATATTGTATTGCAAAACACTTTTGCTGCTACTGAGGTGGGATATGGGTAAGGTTAGGGACAGGTTTGGTGGTACGGGTAGGTTTAAGGGTATAGGTTAAGGTGTAAGGGATGGGTCAACAGTGTAATTATGAATGTAATTACAGATGTAATTACATATAGGTATTTTTGCAAATATAAGTACAATGTAAAAACATGTATGCACACAATAAGTGCATTGTACTAAACGATGAATTTAAATGTAAATACATAGTCGTTAAGGCCACTTAATATAAAGTGAGACCGTACTTTTATTATACTTCCCCACATATCTTCTATATCACATACCCTCTGTGTATAATTTACATTTTGTACAGCTCATCTATTAAAATTCCTCTTCAATGCAAACTAATTCAATAAACTTGATTCTCAAGTTTCATGCTGATTAATTTTGCAATTTGTTTTCTAGAAAAAAAGAGGCAGTATGCATTAGAAACATCATATGTGTGTGTGTGTGTGTGTGTGTCACCTAAGGCCTGACATGACCCAGTTTCACAAAGGTACAATGGGGACTCTTCCTAATATATTGCTGTTTCGAAGAACAATCCTGCAGGTCCAAAGGCTAAGGATTTACTCAAAACACTTTCCACAGTTCATGGCAAGACTTTTTGCAAAGAAATAGGAAATCGGTGAAGTGGCTTTGTTACTTTATTTTGGGTATTTCTGAACAATAGCACAAATACAGCCTGTCACGGGAAGACAGATGACAAAAACAAAAGCAAAAGCAACACATTAAAAGAGCTCCACAGCCGAGTTTGACACACTGCTGTGTCATATTATTAGGGCTGTTGAATGATGAAATGTTTTTTAATCAAATTAATGAAATGGCACGCTGATTAATCAAACTAATAACACTTATTTGTATCAATATTTGCTGAAGAAAGCCAGAAGATGAATCTAGAAGAAGATCATTCGAAAGCATTAACATATTAAGATAGCATATTCATCACGCCTTAAACAGTATATAAACATTATCACTTTTAAATTGATAAAAGCCACAGTATAGACTTTTATAATGTCACAAAAGCTTTATATTTCGAATATAATGCATAAAATTACAAAACACATATAAACTCTTTTCATGTGTCATGTGACACTAAATACTGAAATGTAGCTTTGCATCACAGGAATAAATCACATTTTAAAATATATTCAAACAGTCATTTTTAATTGCAATAACATTTCACAATATTACTGTTTTATTGCATTTTTTATCAAATAAATGCTACCTTAGTGAGCATAAGAGACACTTTCCATATTGAAAGAAGTCTCTTACATTTCTATACATGCATTCATCAAGAAGGATCGTCATCATTATTTTATAATGACCCTATATTCTTCAAGTCATAAAACATGCAATAATGTGAGGGATATCCTCTCCTATACTCTCATACTCACATCATTAAACAACAATAACATACCCTGATGTAAGACGTCTAGCATGGAGAATTCAAAACACAGCAAATAATTCTTAATTCAAAGGGTGGATGTCACAGGTTCCTACCAGTCTCAAGGCGGAGCCACTTCCCCAGACTCCACTCAACATAAATCACAGTCACATAAATCACAGTATAAATAACTCCATAGAAGAGCCAGATCTGTCTTTGTTACACTATGCTGCTTGTGTAGCACCTTCAAATCCAGCAGTCTGTTGCATCAGACTGATCTGAAACACATTTGCTTAGATCTGAAAGCAAAAGCAATGCAATGTCTGTGCATATGGACACTGTTGAAATGTAGGTTTGCACTTTGGAGACTGTTATAATTTTGTTAGCTTAGTCGATAAAGAGCAGCACCTGCATTGATTGTGTTTTTAATGGAGGTATGCCTCAAAGACTGGTATCCGTCGGTTGGCACGTCTCTCCAATCATCTCATGGTGGATACCATAGCCTCTTCATCTCTAGTGTGACAGGAATCAATAAGAAGGGATGCATAAGACAACCAACAACACATTCATATCTTTCCTACTGGGCAAATTGTAACACTAGAGCTTTGTCAGTGAATCAGAATGAGTATCGTGTTGAAGGCACTGAGAAAGATTTAAAACAGACAAATTCTTTCCCAGCACTGACGTTGCATAATCATACTGCAATAACTTGATAAGTCTATGAATAATCCTATTTAAAGTCCTGTTCTAAAGACGTTCTTCTATAAATGCAAGGACTGTAGTTCTTAAGTGGTTTTGCTTCAGGATCCAAATTATGGTGTCAACACACCACACTAAACAAAAGCCCTTAAATTCAGACATTGATAATTCAGTTGATATTCACTAATAAATAACTTACAATAATACATGTATTATTAATGGTGCATTGGCTTGCCTTTGAGTTTGAATGTTTGGTTAGTTATTTGCAGTGGTTACATGCTCTCAATAATTCACTGCATAAAGGACATTGTGGTTGGCAGACCACGTCTATCCTCATTTTAACCCATATTTAATGTAGACTTTATTTTACTTGCATAGTTTCATGCATGTTTTTTACACATGAGAGCATGCCACATAACCTCTCTATGTTGGCATATGCCTAATCTGACTTGCAAGTGACATGAATTTGCAAGAAAATACTTTTTTTCCCTTCAAAATATTTTGAGAAACATTGCTTCCTTTATGTTTTCAGTTCATTTTTAAAGATTCATTAGTTGCATTTACTTGTGTGTTTACTTACCTTTATTTTTTGTTAATAGCTTGTAATGTAAAAAATGTTGTTGTTTTTTTTTAAAGCAGATTTACTATATTTTAACAAGCTACAATTTCACAGTAGCTTCACCGTACTGCAAAGAAACATATCTTGCTGATGTGTTGTTTTCATTTGACAGCAAATTTAGAAGATGTGAACGAAAGCTTAGCAGTTAGTCAGGCAATTAACTGTATTTATCTGAAAGAAGACTGGAGTGTACATTTTATCTAACACTATTTAGCTGCTGTGGCTCATCACTTCAGAAGCTTTAATTCAAGCACAATCCACCTTAAAAGTCACCACAAGAGTTAATGATAAAGTCCCACATCCCCACCACTGAATCGACCATCTGCTTATCTAATTAAGTGTAATTAATGATGCCACCCTAAATTATCAACCCTGTTAGTCATTCAGTAAAAAAAAAAAAAAAAAAATACACAATATACTGATAGGGTAAACCAACCTTGACTGGAAGCTATAAATATCGACACACAGTTTAAGTCACTTAACACATTGGTTAAATAAAATCATGTATTTGTAGTATGCTTTAGGTTGCAGAGACAATTTTTATAATAACTGTATTATTACATGTTTATTATATACTATACAACTATTTTAAGCTTGTACATACATATATTTGTTATCTTTTGAGAGCACATGATGTGAAGGCTTTTAAAACATGAGAGTTACAGTAAACAGCGCTCAAGTCCCAGGGTTACACCTTGAAGTTGATGCAATTTGACATGTTCTTTTGCAATGTTGCAATCTTTTAATCATGCCTCCTGAAATATGCACGGCAGTGTCAAGCACAAGATTTCGAACAAGGTCACTAATTGAAATTTAATAATTCTTTCTATTTCTACTCTGCCTGGAACTTAATACATGAAACATAACTACAAGATTACAAAGCTCAAAGGTTAGGTACCTTACAATACATTGCTTAAAAGAGAATGTTTAAAAAAGAAAAAATCTATAATTTTTTACTCACTGACATTTCTTTCTTTTAGGACAGGAAATGAGAAAATTATCTTTCCCAATGAATTAAAAAAAAAAAAAAAAAAATTGTCCATATAATGTATGTTATATTCCAACTAAAATGGTAATCAGTAATAATCTTCCACTTTTGTGAGCCATTAATCACTGTGAGTTCAGGATCAGTCTGATTTGGAAATTAATAATTCACATTGGTTTTGTGCACTGGAACTAATTTATTGAAAAGTTCTGACTCAAAATAACATTTTGTTCCTGAGTCTGACTTTGCTATAGTTTTATCATGAGCTCTCATGAGTAGGACAACAAATGTCTTGAGTTATGTCTTAAGTCATAACTTGACTTCAATTTTTGCCTCACACTGAATGAATGAATGAATGGATGTCAAATCATCTTTATTGTTTAATACTGCTGAATCCACAACACATACATTCATTTATACCAACACAATTAATTTTTATGGGTTAAATCAAACAGAAGTAGCTCTCCAAGGTAACAATCGCAGCTTACCCATTTTTACAGAAATGCGACATATTGACCACTTTTATGATGCTTTTATGGTGCATCTGTGCCTGTTTTCTGAAGCCCAAAAGCTTCAGTTCCCATTCAATATAATTGCATAAAAAGAAAGGAAACCATCTTCCAATTTTCTCCTTTCATGTTCCAGCAGAAGAAAGCAAGTCTTACGGCTCTGGAGTAATATGAGAGTTAGTAGCTGAAGACAGTTTTTATTTTTGGGTGCACCATCATTTTAGCAGCTGCGCACACCAACATAATTAAAGTGAACAGAAATGTTATCTGTTTCCTTCAACAAAACCTTCTTTGCCAGTAACATAGACAACAGCCTGCAAAACATTCTCCGAGCACATAATGCTTTTTGCATATGAGATGACATTTGTACTTAGGGTGAATGAAAGGCCTCAGACAGAAAGGGCGAGGGAGAATGAGAGAGAGAGAATAAGGGAGACTCAGAATAGACATCAACTGCCGCTCAAGCGTCTTGACTAATCTCGGGCTTGACATTGCCTTGCAGCGGCCTTTTTAATCAAAGCCCTTCCATTCTGCCTCCACTCAGCTCTATCTAGGTCAGAAATGTCGACGCTCCACTCCTACTCTCTCTACTCTTGTCTCACAATGAGAAAAGGGAAAATCTGGTTAGATCTGGTTTCATTACAGCTCAGTAGTACTTTCTGAATTCGGCCTCCCTCACGGAAGGGTCACCTGATATTGTGTACACAAAATAAATCTTTCCAGACTCAGCCGTTACACATTCTGTTTTATTTTGTTGTCATGCCCGAAGATGTAAACCAGGTTTGCACAAAACAGAGATATGAATAATGACGCCGCATGAATCGTATTCACCTCACGTGCTCGTTCGGCAAAGGCTGAGAATAGCTCAGAAAACTCTGATATGGTTTGTGGATTTTTTTGCAGTTCACACAAATACAAGGTACAATATATCTAGATACCACTAAATGAAATTCATTACTGTTACCCATATGTTATGTATTGTGAGGACCTTTGGGGTGACATTTGAAAATGGCTCTAGTTTTTCACTTTCAACTGAAAGTAGACTATTCTTTCTATGTGCATTTGCAGTATATTTGAAAAAAAAAAAAAAGAAGAAGCACACAAAGCCTCATTTAACTGTTTTTCTGACATACTTTTTACATTAACCTCAGTAACGAGTGGCTCAGTTGAGGTTTTCCTCTGTAGTTCATAAGTAAATAAAACACACTGCTTGACTATATGAGGATGGCTTACTTTAATACATCTGAAGAATTATCAAGCTGCTGCAGTAAATTGAATGAAGGCTGGGTAGATTAGCCACCCAAACTTTTCTTTGTGTGTTTGGCCTATCTGTAACTGAGAAGAGTAGACATGATGGATGTACCTTTATATTGCTTTTCCTACCTCTGGTCTAGAGACAAGCTCCTCCGTGTACCACTTTAAACAATCACATGCATATTACTTTTTCAGTGGCATGTGTAATGCATATTTCCCAGCAACTTCCACTTAACTCTGTGTCAATCTTGCATGAGAAACAGAGAGTGGATTCAAAAAAAGAAAAAGAAAAAAAAAACTGTTATACATTTATACATATTTTAACAAAAACTGCACCAGATATTACCAGATGTACTAGACACTGAAACATACTCTACAATGACAACAGCAAACTGGCAAACTGATGTGGGATTGTAATTTAAATGTAAATTAATATCACAATTTCATGTCAGGACTCTCATTTATCAGTACTGATAGATATTTGATGGTCATTTTCATCATTTTGATGGCCAGCTTCTTATATGACTGACTGTATTATATTATTACCAATCAATTTGTGATTGGTAAGATTTTTTAAATGATTTTTAAAGTCTCTCAAGGTCACCAAGGCTGCATTTCTGTGATCGTAATTACAGTAGAAACAGTAATATCATATAATATGACTAAATAATTGTTTTCTATTTGCCCATGTAATTTATATATGTGTTTGCAAAGGTGAATCTTCAGTAGCCAGTCAACGTTTATCAACTTTGAATATTTATTTATTCATTTTATTGTACTTGATTTTTTGTGTTTTTAATTAATTTTTTTATTTTTTTTATTTTAATTTTTAATTTTTATTTTTTTGTGTGCTGAATCTTTAATAGCCATTACTCAAAAAAACATTTCTAATAATTATCAATGTTATTCATTTATTTATTTATTTATTTATTTTGATTGATTGATTGATTTTTATTGTAATTTTTTTCCTGGTTCTTTGATTGAAAATATAATAATAATAATAATAATAATAATACATCAGTTAATGCATGCTTGTTGAATACAAGTATTAATTTATTTAAAAAGAAAAGAAAAGAAAAAAAAGAAAAAGAAAATGTACCAACTTTTTTATTGTTGTTCTTAGTTGTGAATACCTATGAATACTGATAAGACTGTATTGGACAAACAGACTTTGGCTGCACAAATAAAAAAAGGTATAAAAAAAAGAAAAAGAAAAAGAAAAAAAAAGAAAAGGTTTTACTCTTGTAGCACAGTTGACTAGGCCTGTTTTACTCTGTAGTTCTCTTCAAATACCACTTTCATCTGTTGTGGTTTCAAAATGTCCAGCATTCATGGATCATCTATGGATCTGGTCTGGGATTATGGCCCTCATATAAATATTTTCTGGGTCTGTCTTCCAGAAGGCAGTGGCTTTTACTAGCATCCATGTTTTGCCCTACCGTGCGCTCTGTGTTAGCGTGTGCTGTAGGCAGTGTGTCCTCTGATTGAATTCACCATCAGCCTGATCAGAGGGCTCTTATCATATGAGACACCTTGGCCTTTAGTGGAAGCCTGCGGACATGGATTGCTCAAATGAGTGTCATGCTGTGGAGTTGATCAAAAGCAGCCGAGCGCCATTGTGTCACAGAAGCAGCTGGAGAAACCGGAGGCCTGTTCTTCACTGGCTGTAAGGCCCATTACTAATCAATCACATGTTCCTTCCCTTCGCCGCTTTCATGTGGTGCAACTGCTGTAGCTGCAATCCTGTAATCACTAATCAAGCAAACACAAATCAGGGGCCTCATTTATAAAATGAACAGACAATTGGATTTGATCCTAAATTCCATGGATTTCATCATACGTCACAAGTGAGGAACAAATTGGGATTTATAAATGCCAAAACTGATGTGACAATATTCTTATGTGTAGAGCATGTATACAAAATGTTGTGCTTATACTAATAAGTAAAACAAATCCAACACTGTTTATTAAAGGGGTCCTATTATGCACTTTTATGAAGTCTTGATTTAGTTTGGGGTGTAGGTTTTAATGCTGGATTGTTCCAAAAACGCATTATTTTTCACATATTTAAAGCTCCTGTCTGTCTTGAACGTGCTGTTTAGCTCCTGTTTCGATAAAACCCTTTCTTCCAAAATCCGAAATGTGCTCTGATTGGTTAGCTGACCCAGTACTTTGTGATTGGCGAGCGTTCTGGAAATGTCACGCCCCTTACCATAACCATGCCATGGCACCTACACACTAATAAATTTCTTCTTCACACATCTAATGTTCTTCTTTGTCTTCTCTATTGCCTTTCAACCAGGCATTGCCCTCTTTTTTGTGTATTCCATGGGCGGGAATTATTTAAATAATTGGCTTTGTGATGTCACACTATCTGGAGCACTTTTTACAATCCGAATGAGCCATTTGCTCAAAAAGCCAAGTTCGTAATGCATTTTTTGTCATGGAAATACAGAAAAAGCAAATGGAAAGACAATTGTACTTACATAGGCCTATGTGAAAAAGAATATAACATCACAGTGCAATGTAATTTTTGTTTACCGGCTGCAACACAACTTATCTCGGCTTCAAGGAACATCTTACCTTGAAAAGGCTTCTTAAAGAAAGTTGTTCTCGATCTTTGAAAACACTGTTCTCACACCACACATACACTTTCTCACAGTGAGGTTTGTTTCTATTTATTATTGTCTCTATTTATGTCTCTATTTATTGTTTTTATATATTTCTAACATGGTATAGTTGAGCAATATCAATCGAGGAAGAAGAGTGCTGTTTTTTTTTAATTATCTGATTTGCTCTATATCGCCAACAAATATAGTTCCAAATAAGGAGTGTCTATTTACACTAAGTGTGAATAGCCCGCCTTGTTGGCAGAGGATATTTAGAGTAGCTGTACACGCCAATGTCTGGTTGGAATAGACATTATTACAAATGATGCATGTTTAGGAACAGTAGCAGTGGCATAGGGAGTGAGACGCGTGATAAAATTTTTTGATGCGATCAATCCAAGTTCAAATCCACCTTTTGCCAAACTCATTCTACTCCTATTCATCTCTCCATCGCATATCAGATAGGAAAGGTATTTATTTTCAATAAAATCTTTAGTTTCACAAAGCCGTTTGCACCGCACACGTCCGTCACTTCAAAATTTTATTTTGGTGCATCAATCTATTAAATTACTTTGAAACCATGATTCGCTCTCACAAAGATAATCTCCTTTTTAGCGAATATTTTAGATTATTCACCAAACAAAACACAAAAGTTATGGCTTAAAGCCTTCTTCAGTGTGTTGAGATTATCTTTGTGAGTGCGAAACATGGTTTCATATACTAAATAAAGAATTAAGGAAATGTCCGAAAAGTGAAAATAATGTGCCTCATGGGTGTTTAATAATAAAGTCGTAAGGCTTTATTGTCCCAGCAAGGTGGCATCCATTAATAATTTTAATAAATATGACAATTCACACTCAATATGTTATTATTGCATACTGTTTTTAATATACTACAACAACAAATATCTACCACTATTTGCAGTAAGTATAAATATAGCATCTAGTTACTATTAAACTTATTGCAAAGAAAATACAACCATTTTTACATAGTGTAAATAGAATCTATCATTATTTGCACATATTTGCACGTCATTTGCACTTGTAAATGTGACCCTGGACCACAAAATCAGTCTTAAGTCGCTGGGATATATTTGTAGCAATAGCCAAAAATACACTGTACGGGTCAAACTTATTGATTTTTCTTTTATGCCAAAAATCATTAGGACATTAAGTTAAAATCATGTTCCATGAAGATATTTTATAAATTTCCTACTGTAAATATATCATAACTTAATTTTTGATTAGTAATATGCATTGCTAAAGACTTCATTTGGACAACTTTAAAGGCGATTTTCTCAATATTTAGATTTTTTTGCACTCTCAGATTCCAGATCTTCAAATAGTTGTATCTCGGCCAAATATTGTCCGATGCTAATAAACCATACATCAATGGAAAGCTTATTTATTCAGCTTTCAGATGATGTATAAATCTGCAGTTTCAAAAAAATTACACTTATGACTGGTTTTGTGGTCCAGGGTCACAAATAGCATATCACAAAGAAAATACAATTTTTACAGAGTGTAAATAGAATAACTTTTTGCACATTGTTTAAATAGCATGTGTGGCTTCATCTTTTTCTTGTATTTCTCTGGAGGCCATTTTTTGTGAAGACATTACAAAGGTGATTGCATGAGTACATTGAGGTGATTCATGATTACATGAGTTGCAAGAATTGCCGAAAAGAAGCTAGTACCCCTAAAATTGCAGTCTGATTACTGGCTATATTGGATAAAGCTATTGTTCTGTTTGGTAGGTCAGATATGACATCCTCTCCATTAGGCTTTTCCTTCAAGTTGATTTGAGCAGTTCTGGCAATGGCGTCACATTAACATATCATCTCACAGCCAATCGAACAGTTCCAGTATCATCTCTGTGTCACAGAGCAGTGTGTGACTGACACACGTTCATTTCACATTAGAGCGGGCTTTAATACTTCATGCACCTCCCTTCACACACAAACAGTCCATAGGGTTGGATGACATCCAGTAGCTGTGGGTTAATTCATTCCCACCAAATCTGATTAATGATAACTGACTCCAAAGGCATTAACTCGATCATGACTGAGCAATACGACATGCCGCTCTCCAAATTGGTTTTTGAAAGGGATGCTGGGTATCCTATTTTTCTTTGAATTAAAACCTAATTTTCGGGAACTGTCGGGTAATTAGCAATGGCACCCGCCTGACGGATGCCTTGTCCTTTGGCACGCAGGCTTCTGCGAGCCAGGATATTTGATGCACAAGAGGAGGTATGGCAGAGAGCAGTGGCACACTCCCATCAATCCACCTCCACCACTGCACCGTCGCCCAGTGATTGATTGACACCTGCTTGCAGCCAATAAAATGATGAGACTATATCTGCAACTCATGATTGGTGGTTCCTTATGTGAGAACACCATAAATAATTGTTACATTTCTGTTTTAAGCATTTGAACAATTATTTGCATTGTTCTCTTTCAATAGCTTTTTATCGTGTGCATGAGAATATACAAAGCAAATGAATCAAACACATTTGCCATATTCACCACATGTTGAGGACACTGCAATATTGAAGCAGTTATATTTTCCATCATTGTTTATTGCAGCACCATCTGTGACCTTTTTATCTAATCTTACTAATTTACTACAAATGACTGTTAATTTTGTTGTTGTCCTTGATGGCAAACTGACTATGCTAACAGCCATTTAATTAAGATTGAATTTATGGATTGTCAGTTTGAATTTTGAAGCTGCACTTTTTTTAAAAAATAAATTTTAAATTAAATTTCATTCATTCATTCATTCATTCATTATTTTATTTATTTATTTTTGGACTATGTTTCTCAAAGATAAGTATGTTTGAAGCATGCACAGTCCACAGTAGTTTGATTTGATCTCATTACTAATCTTCAAAGCACTTCATGTTTATTTATTATTTTTATTTCATTTCATTTCATCAAGTGACATTTTAATTTAAGATGTAAAAACAGGGGCAAAACAATAAATAAATAAATAAAAATAAAAAAATCTTACCAGGGGTGTATAAATAAGTATTTTGCTAAAGGCATAGTTCACCCATTAATTAATCAAATAAATAAATAAATAAATAACCACATACATACATACACACATGCATGCATACAGTAAATAAATAAATAAATAAATAAATAAATGTTTTTTCTTTTCTTTTTCTTTTTTATTGCTTGATTGAACATAAAATAAGACATTTTGAAAAAAAAAAATTGGCATAACCAAACAATTGATTTCTTTTTGACTTCCATAGTATGAAAAAAAAAAAAAAAAACAACAACTATGGAAGTCAACTGTTTGGTTACACACATTCTTCAAAATATCTTATTTTGTGTTCAGCAGAAGAAAGAAGCTCATAATGATTTGGAACAAATTCATTGGTGAGTAAATGATGACAGAATTTTCATTTTAGAGTGAACTATCCCTTTAATGTATTGTAATTAAAAATATAGTAGTTTGTCAAAAGTTTTACTTATTTAACGGTCTAAGAATCTAGCCAAAACAGTACTGAGTGAAAGTTAAATTAACCTTATCTGAATGTACTTATTTAATAGTAAAAAGCTAACTTTTCCCTTAGCTTTTGAAATAGACTGATGAAATCAAGAGACAGAGGAGATTTTCTCATTAAAGTTACTTTAATGCGCAAAGTTTGTTATGCAACATGTTTAATCACCATTTTCTCAATGTCCAGACTATGTACGTAAGACTCTAAAACACACCAAATTTGTTAAAAATGTTAAAAAGTTAAAAGAAAAGCACCACAGTCTATTCCTTTTTTTATTGGAGGATAAATTGTGCAACATTAGCTTATAAAAAAGAATGTCCAAATACACAAATTCAAAATCCATGTGAAACAGTATACCATCTGGTGACACATTACTGAAATCCGATTGTAAATGTGCGCATTAAATAGAACAGTGGAATATGCAAATTAACATGCATCATTTAACTATGCTAAAAAAACAAAACAAAACAAACAAACAAACAAACAAACAAAAAAACAGTTGTGCTTGCTTTGTCTCTCTGCAAAGATACCAGGAGGAATGGAACATGAATGGGTCGGGACGAGGCTGAACTATTCATAAATCATTGTAGAGCTGGAACAGATTTCAGCCAGAGGAATTACATAACTAGAATTCCTCCACCTATAATGTAGCCCCAATGAATAGACAATATTACAGCTGAAATAACAAAGTGGGGGGGGGGGGGGGCTTTACCACAAAAATACAAGCTTCTGCTTCTTAACCAAGTGGCAGTATATTTTACCCAACAAGATGCTCTGCTTTACTCTTGTAAGCTTTAGTTTAACCTTTTTAAGGCACAAGGGGTTGCCATAGGGTTTAGATCTGGTGTAATATCCGAGCTGTTCACTGACAGGTTGTCGGTTCAAACCCTGCAAGGTGCAATTCATGAACAGAGAACACTGTGACCTTGAGCAATACACTAAACACCAGATTACTCCTGAGGATTGTCCCAATAATAAGAGTACTGAGTTGCTTATGGGCAAAAAGAATCCAGGCCCATTGGAAAAATGTACCTGAGGTGACATTTCTGCAAAATTATATCAAGTTACTTCCTGCATGACACTTTTAAAATGAAATGTCCAGTGAGTGGAGCTAAAAGTCATCCAATTTTACCTGAAACAAATAAACTTGAATTTGGCAACATTTTATTACATCGGTTGTTGTATATCACAGCTGTTCAGAAATAAAATGTCCAGCGAGTGGCACTAAAAGGTTATCGCATTTAAAAATAACGTACCACCTACACTAAACCTGACCTTAAACCTAACTGATAGCAAATGTAAAACAAACAAACAAAAGCAAACAATAGAATAAAAATACATTTACTGAGGAAGCCATGCCATTTTAGATTTCAGATTCCATTTTAGATTCTACACGTCTTTGAGCCATTTTTTGTGACTAAAAAGTTTTATTGCATCGCAAGTGCAATGATGCACCAGGTGAGCTACTGAGCAAGTTTACTCCATCAGAAAAGCCATAGAGCTGGCTACATGATATAAATGTCAAAATGTATTAGTTTACAATCCATGGTAAAAGTGTTTTGAGGTCATAACATAGTGTTGTGCAAAGAACTGCCATTGTAATCATAATTTGTGTGTAGAAAAGTTAGTGTTTTACTGTCTCTAGTGCTGCCTCTAACGTAGAGATTTGTTTTGGAGTTTTGCCAAAATGTAGGTAGAGGCACATTTGCTAAGCCTTTGTTTTCTACTGCCTATTTTGGTTAAAAAGTGCTAAATGATGACTAACTAGCTTCTGTAGAATTAAAAGTCTCGACCTTTGCTGAAATCCCACAATATAACATGAAATTTTACCGGAGGTCATCTCAAATGCACTTACGATAGACCTAAGTAGGACACATTCCTCATTTAGTCCTGCAACAAAATTCTTACCAAACAATCATAGGATCTACCCAAGTTAAAACTAAACCCTTAGCTGAACTGCCTGCTAGGAATATTGTCCGAGGTCCAACAAGGATGCGGATCCAGGAGCATGTCCTAGTTGAGTAAATCACATTAAGCGTGCTGCAGAGTGGTTTAGTCTCAGCACTGCAGGATTGGGGGTTAGCATGGGATACAAATAAACCGCAGAACCACAGCGGGACGTGAGAACAGGAAAATACCATTTGTGCCAATTTACCGCTAAATAAGCACAAACGGGATACAAGGGCAACACACGGTGTCTCAACTTGATAAGGTACAGCAGAGAGGACATCACACACACACACACACACACACACACACACACACACAAGCATGTTCCCCTTCGATTTTAATAGAAAGTGCTACATCACTGTGAGGCCATTTCTATTTTGAAAGTTGCATACTACAAGGTCTGCTAATTATGATGATTAATTCACACAAAGCATGAGTAACGTCCTCAAGAGGGTGTTGGCGTGTGCGTGTGTGCGACTGAACATGTAATTCAGGCGCTGCGGTGATGTGCATCACCGTGGCCTGCTTTCACAACACCTGAGAGTACTTGCGAATTTCCCTGATCTCAGCTGTTCAAACTTTTTTTTAGGCTTTGTCATAGTCATGATGCAGCTACAGTCTCCTAGACTACAGGGGAGCCTGAGCGTTTTTTTTAACACTTCTGCAAGAGGTAAACCCAAGCTAATTTACGGAGAAACAAGCTTGTACTCTACTGAGTATCTGACTAAATAGAGAATTGATCCGATGCAAAGATTTCTGAAGGATAACGGTCAGTTCCATTGTGGTTGAGCAGAAAATCAATGAAAACTCCTCAAACTTAACTCATGAATGAAGAGCTCAGAGGCTCAAAACATTAGAGGATTACCTTGGCAAACTAAAAACGGCGTGAAATCATGTGGGCCCCTTACAGTGTACCTGTCAGAAGTTATTGCAGTCACAGCAATGGCTCTGACCACAGGGCCTATTCACTGTTTGTTTTAATTACATCCTCCATATGACAAGGGCAGCTGTCAGAAGGCTGGCAATGTGCAGATCATTAGTAATGGCTCTATCCGTGGATTTGCCATTGCTGTTTGCCGTAAAGCTTGCCAACAGTATTTCGTCACCAGTTGCGACGTGCCTCGAAGCACCTTTGCATGTTATTAGTCGGAACGGACCCGGAAAGCTGCAAATAAAAGCCACTGGTTCATCAAGGGCTTGGATAATTGAGTTATGATCTTAAACTGACCTTTATTGTGTCCTTGCGCTTTAATTACCTGAGGAAAAGTTGAATGTTACCGCTCTCTGGTTTGCAACAGCAGACTTAAGTGCTGATAGCTTTCCTCCTTTCCAGGGGATTCCTACAAGATCATTATCCGATGACACTGTCCTCTTGCCAAAGGCAGAAACATGTCCCGTGTTTTTTATGGAGGTGTATTTGGAGCTTTCTCCTCTTCTGCAAATGAGAGAAACATTTTTGAGACGCTAATTATCACCCCTCCAGACGCTGGCATTGTTTTCTGCGCAGTTTGGGGGAACCGGTGTTAATCTTGTTAATGAAAGTGCTGACAAAAATGTTACTTGATGAAGGCCTTTTTATTATTTATTTTGTCAACAATAATGAAGACAAGATGCAAGATGCAACATTATGAAAATTAAACAGTTTTAATTAAAAACATACTGTTGACAAAAATATGAGAAAAGAAACACTGCAAGTTATTAACAATGCACTTACTGTGTTTGGTAGAAAAAGGCAGGAAAATAATCCTATTTTATTCATTAAAAATAATTGATTCAAATACTGAAATCATGCTAGTGTGTTAAGGACTGACTTGCTCAAGCTAAAATAAATTAATTAGGTACTACACAATGCAATTTTTTTTTTTTTTAAAAAAGCCTCTACACATGAATTAATAAAAGCATGAATAATTAGTACCTTCTAATACTTCAGTTTTGTTTTGTTGATATTGTTTTAGACTAATGTACATACATTTTTGAACACGCTCATGATTGTCAATACAAATGTTATTTTAACTGATTAAAATGGCATGCCATTTTGAAATGCATGTAACATTTATGGAAATTACTAACATTTAGAAATATATGAAAATATTACAATAAAAAAAAATAATGCAACTGAAATATTGACTAAAGCTATAAAAGCTACTAACTAAATAAATAAACCTTAAGACTTGTGGGAACTTTTAGACTACCAGATAACTATTATAGAGGTATTGCCCTCAATGTCTCAATGATTAATGCAAATACTAAAATATATAAGCACAATAACCAGTATTCACAAAGACACTCTCAAACTACAAAGTATGGTTGTGCATTTTTTTTTTTTTTTTTACACTCTAAACAAACTTACTGGCTGTCTTTGAGCCATAATAGTCATTGTTGTTTTGAACTGATGTATCATTCAATCAATCAAACATTTTAAACAAATCAGAAAAGTGTGTGGAATTGGGAGAGGTTACAGCCCAGACTCAAACCTGTGCCACCCAAATGAGCACCATGGCTCAACATGTCTACAACATATGTACTTACTTGTAAGCACTAGTAAAATATGTCCATTTTCTTCCAAGAAATTGTAAATATTGTGGGACTGTATAGTCAATTAGAGTAGTTGAACATAAAATCAATTTCCCGCATACATAATTTGAGGCGGCAAAGCAAAATTTCATGCTTTGAGATTCACATCAGCAGAGCTACTGCGATTCTCTCTGATTTGTTTTGAGAGAGGAATATGGCGGTAGGTCACACTACACAGCCAAAGACCCTCTGGACCTGTTCCATCTTCTCATCAGCTCTGTCTGGGTCACGGTGGATAATGTCACTTCTCATTTGGATGATGGCATAGTTCAATGGGACCATTGTCCAGGCAAGTAGAGTCTCTTGCCCTGATGTTTGCCACAGTGGGTTAGCTCTCCAGGGCTAGGTATTTGTGCTGGAAGAAGCGATGGCCTAGACAAAAGCAGCTCTTATGAAAAGGTGACTGATTTATGGAGGCTATATTTGCATGATCGAGAGGGTAAAAATGTCATCTGGAGGGCTAGTTTGACCTTTTCCATTAGGCTGTGGGAGACAGTATGCACCCATAGAACATGAGAGAGAAAAGAGACATACTCAACACTTTATTCCTTCTTGTGCATGAAATAGCTACATACAGTAAAACTAGCGACATTTAACATGCTAAATTAGTTTAATCATAAAAAAAATCACCCATAAAATAAATAAATAATATAAAACATGATCAATCATACTCTATGATTCATGCATAAATTCCATAATAAAAGAGTTTACTGTTTTTTTTGTTGTTGTTGTTTGTTTTTTTTTAGAAACTACTTAGTACTGTTTATGAACGTGAATGTACAGTAACTATAAACAGTTTTGGGGGAAGTTACTTTTAAAAGTAATGCATTACAATATTGCATTACTCCTTAAAAAAG
>JAFVLL020038006.1:0-69956 GCA_021397915.2 Tor tambroides
TTTGGACGGCGATTGCAGGGAGGGTGGGACGTTCGCTTTCAGTGCTATCAGGCTAAAGTTAGCATTTTCCGAGATCTCCAACTGCACCTTTAATCACAATACTGCTTTGGCCACAGACTTTATGGGAAATAGCTGTAATTCAGCTTTTCCATATAAAGCGCCACGTGCTGTCAGAGACTGAATTTACAGAAAGTTATATTTACATTCAGCCTGTGTGCAGTTTCTCTCTGGCCAAAAACGCCCTAAATTTGCATGCCCTGCTGTAAACTTGGATCAGTTGATGAAAAACAAGCTTATGTGGATTCGAAACATTGAAATAATTCAGATAAGTTACCTAGAATTATTTATGTAGCACATAAAATACATATAATTATTAATCAATTATGACTTTGACTGAAAGCTTTTCTTTATCTAAAAGCTGAAATGTGAGGTTTACCTTTTTATGAAACTTTTTCAAAGCTTTATTTGAACATTTACATTAGATATTTGAACAGGCTATTAAACTGTTGTCATTTAAAATCCGAACATCATTGGTAACGTTATTGTTTTAGTGATTATGCAAACAAAAGTCATTTTATTTGTTGTTTGTTGATTTTTAAATATAAAACTTGAAGTGATTTATGTGCTTTTTGAACATCTCCAGCACATTTTAACAACACCGTGATAATACTGATAACGTGATCATTTTGATCATTATAATCCTCATAAGAAATTTTCATACCATTACAGCTCTAGTACTGAAACAGTTAAAAATCTATATTTTGACAACACTATACAGCAGATGTTTCAGAGCCGCAGGCCACAGGAACAACACTAGCGCACTGAATGACATGGGAAACAGAACATGCAAAGCACACTCCTTACGTGCTCTGACTTGCTGCAGCACACTCCCACAATACACTGCAGGATCAGGCACATCACAATGACATGAAGCATGTCTTGTATACTGTTTTCAGTGGTGTAGTTTAAGATTTAAGCATCGATCCTGTCTCAATCAGAGAAAGCGTTTTTGGCAAATATCTGCTGGCATCAATATCAATGATTCTGTGATGTGATACATATAGTTCATGTCACAACATAGAGCAAATTGGTTGTGAAACCCACTGAATATAGTGCTGTGCAGCAGCGTATCACGTCACCTGAAAGCAGAGCCACGGTTAGCGATTCCTGTACTCTGTACGCTAAAAAAATTGCCTTATTTTTTTGGAATCAGTCCCACCTGGCGAATAAAATTGCATTTTCCTTTGAAGCTGTGTTTTATTACATTGAGATAATAAAACAACACATTTAGAAACATGTATTTTAGTTCCCCTCTGAACTGATATGTTGTGTGTGTGTATTTATATGCCCTTTGTTTTGGACTTGAAATTATATTTCATTATTTCATTGGAATATAAGTACATTTCAGATAATAAACAAAAAGGGAAAAAAAGGTACATATTTTTGAGTTTACAGAACCTTCTGAGTCACCAATACTGACTCACAAATACAAATGTGTGCTGTAATTGTAGATGTGTTTGTGCATTCAGTCACAAGGCTGTGCTGTGATTATAAGACATATAAAGCTGTTTACTTACTTAATTCACTTAAAACAATAGTACGATTACCATATCATGATAATTCAAGACTAAAACAGCCATCCTCTGACGTGTGTAAACGATGCAGTCCTCTGCTAGCGCTCATCATTAACTTCTCTATGAATGATGGTGATATTTCACTTAAAGTTTAAATGAAAGACACACAGAGTGGGTCATAGATGTATTTACACAGGAATTACAATCACAATGAACCGAATTTAGGAATGCATGTCAGCTGTCAGGAGTGTGTAATGCACCTCTGATAAAGGATTTAATTCACACAGAATCTGCAGCACAACAGAT
Organism: Tor tambroides; assembly: GCA_021397915.2. Taxonomy (NCBI): domain Eukaryota; kingdom Metazoa; phylum Chordata; class Actinopteri; order Cypriniformes; family Cyprinidae; genus Tor; species Tor tambroides. The sequence goes on from JAFVLL020038006.1 coordinate 1,881, forward strand.
AATTCAGTACTGGTTAGAGAGCCGGTAAATCTGTGTTCAGGTTTAATCTCTCTCGCTATAGTACAATAAAAATTGTGAAATATTATTATAATTTCAGTTAACAGTTTTCTGTGTAAATATGTTGTATCTTCAGTGTCACCGCTAACATTCCCAGCATGCCTCAAGATCAAAACAATGCAGAACTAACATTTCAGGTTTGACCTCATTCTCTGTCCTCTTATGTTGTTTTTGTCTTTTACCAGCACAGCTTATGGACATACATGACCTACTGGCATTGTAGTTCAGTATGGAGTCAGTTTACAGCCTCAGTCTGATGTGTAACAGCGCTGGATCTGCACTAAATCTGAGCACACTGAACACCCTGACACACTGAGGCTGCACAATCTGGAGTCAAAACAGAATTGTGATTTTTCTGATACATTTTTTTTTTGTGACTGTGATTTAAAATGTGATCTTTTTTTTAAAATTCAGCTTTTCCTGTGCAACTGTGATTATACATAAATATGACAATAAAATGATAATTATTATAATAACAATAAAATAATAAATTAATTTTATTAGTAGTATTATGATTATTATTTATAGTAAGAGTAATAATAATAAATCATTACAATAAATTGTTTATAATTATTATTAAATAAAAATATGGAAATGAATTAAAAAACTAAAAAAAGAAATCAATATTGTAATATTTCACTGTAAAATAAAAAATAAAATAATAAATATAGTATTTAAAAGTATTCAAGACAAATTATATAATAATATTTTTATTTTATTTTTATTTTTAATAAAAGGTTATTTTATTTTATTTTATGCTTTTATTTTTATGTTTATTTTATGCATTATGCTTTGAGAACAAAAAAACAGAATCTGAGCAAAAAGGTTATTTTTGTTTATTTTACATTACAACTATAAAAATAGAATTACTAGTATTTATGAGTGTCTTCATTTCAACATGAAACCATCTAACTTTTATTTTGACAGAAATGCAATTTTGGTTTCATTTTGATTAATCATCCAACCCTATTAGACACTCAGTTTGGCCATCAGGAAACACTGTGCTTTTAACACACTTTGTGTGAACATAAATTTACATCTGCATCTTTACTCAAGCTACTGTAAAATGTGCATTTCTAAGAGACCAAAAAATATTATTAATATTGCAGCCTGCACTGCAAACTGTGCTGAAGATACAAGTCATCAAAGTCAGGAACACAAATCACTCATTAGAAACTCAAAAATCATCCAGAAACTAAAAAAATAACTTTTCTATTAAGTTATTTATTTTGTTAAGGAAAAATGACTGGAAAAATGTAAAGAATTCAAAAATGTGAAGTGTTTGTTATGTTCTGACTATAAAGAGTAGTTTAAAACCACAATTAATGGTCTGGTTTCTACAACTTTGACTTAGTAGCAAAAATTTGCCTTTAAACTTGAAAAAATAAAGATTTGACATTTATTGTGATAATTATCTATATCAACTGATATGATATGATGGCCATATCGTCCAGCCCTAGCTTTGAATAAACAGTGTGATGCAGTGCTTGATTTGGTTTCTAGTTGCTTGTGCTCTCTTAAGCCTAATGGACAAACCAGTAGTTTCTACCTGTGATTCAAATTTAGTGAAACCTCTTTAGCCTTCTGAAAGATCTTAAGCTTCAAACATGCTCAATATGAGAAATCTCTATTAGCCCATAGACTCACATGACAAGCAGCTGAATGAGTTTGACTCATGGCTTTCTGTTACGTCAGTAAGTGATTCAGTGTTTTCTTATGCTAAAAGGCCTGAAACACAAACACAATGTGTGGATCAACAATAACCTAGCACACAACAACCTGCTCGTGCATGATATATGAGGGACAAATTAATGGCTAAAATTGTAATAAAATTTTGTACTCAATTCACAGGCGTATTTATTGAATATTTGTTAGTTACTCTATTAAAGGGCTGCAGAAAGTGTCAGTAGAAGAAACATCACGTTTATATTCGGTGTCAATGTACAACCCCCCCGAAATTCAGCACTGGATAACGGACTTTAATCACTCAGTTTAATGAGACCATGGGTGACAATTAGAAAATTAATAAATCAAATCAGTATCTTTCTGTCAGAATGCATGGCTCACCAGTTCACATCTAGTTGCAGAACTGGTTAAGGCCCCCTAAGGCTGACCTAGTAATCAGAAGTGTCTGATAAGCATTCAGCAGGTTCTGCAGCTGCTACAGAAATGAACACAGAAGATCAGATCGATTGGGTGACGTTCTGCACTCAGTGAAGATGCACCGCTGCAATTAAAAATAAAGCATGCGCCGGTTTGGTGAGGTCAGGAGCTCCGCGGGTGAGGGCCGCTCAAACAGAATGACTAACGGGCTGATGGGGTTTCTGTGCGTCCCCGCCGAGCGCGAGAGGACAGTGTTAAGTCTCTTACACCAGAGGTTCTCAAAGTGCACTCCGAAAAAATTTTAAGGCCCTTTGATCACACAATGCGGAAAATGCAGACGGAATCACAGAATCCAATCATAAAAATGGAATTTAGCGTATATCACGGAATGTCACTGAATTTACGTGTCTCGGTTTGGGCAACTACACATACTGAAGCACGCATTATGCTTTGAGAGCAAAAAAACAGAATCTGAGCAAAAATAAAATAGGCCCTTAATAGGGATGCAATAATGCATGATGATGTAGGCTAATGATTTCATCTTACCTGTGTATAATACATATTAAAGTAGTGTTTATAAGTGCAGCGCTGCTTTGTTTACAGCGACAAAGGAAGGTAACAAAGGACATGCTGTATCACTGCTGTTTCATAAGCGCCACCTGCTGTCAGAGAGCGAATCTGCTGGTTTTGTTTCATTCAGATGTTTTATGTAGTATAGTTTCACAAAGCTGAAGCCAGACCATTCTGTTTTTGCTTCCAAAAGCATTTTCTGCTTTTTATTTGTATTATTAATGAATTGATTTAGGATTTGTTTAAAATTTCACTTTTTTTTAGTTGACATAAAATATATTTCAATTCCACAAAGAAATTTGCAGCATTTTGTCTGAGAAATAATAAAAGTTTTTTCACACTTTTTCATTCATAATGTTTTAAATCTCATTTTGTAGTAAGAAAAGTAAGAAAATAATTTTTGTTAAAATTTTAATAAATTGTTGTTAAATTGTATGAGTTTGCTAGAAGTATGCTTTTTAATTAACACTACTTAAAAAAGTGTAAACCAGACAAATTAAAATGGAAGTTCCAATGGCATCTAAGAGTACAAATTGTAGTAAGCTCACTGTTATAATTATGAGAATGCCACAGTCTCACAAAAAAATAAAATAAAATCATGCTGATTTTGTAATACAATCTTATGAACTATTATCTGGCAGTTAAATGCGCACTCAGTAGGAGTTGAATGACTTCCGATTTTTTAAAGTCAACTTTTACGTGATGAAAGTCAAGTTGAAGTCGACTAGTTGCTGATGACGTCATTAATGAACAAATAAGTCTGGAGCTGAGACAAACACCTTGTGCACAGCTATGGCATATGACACAGTGCTGCCCACATGGATACTGCTCCTATAACAGCTCATTTTTATCAGTTCTTTAGTCTTTGGGTCGTTATATTTCTCACAGATTTCTGCTCGTTCTAAATCAGATACAGATAAAGTAGCACAGTAAAGATTACATTCTTATGAATGCATTAGTGAGAGCGACTGCGTGTGTGAATTAATTCTACCTGGCAGCGTCTCTCTACTAGTACTGAAGCTGTGGGATTTAGTTATTAAGAAACATATACTTTTCAGTTTCTAAGCTATTTTACTGAGAAATCACAGAACAGTGTTGACAATACATTTCCACGCTGAATGATTCTGTGCGCGCGATGCCGCGATCTGCGCTGATGCACATGCTACTGACTGAAGCTTATGTGTGCGCTACAACGCAGCAGCGCATTAGATTAGAACGGCGATTAATTTACCTGTACAATAAGCTGTTTAAAAAGTGCATTCTCCCATACAATTTCGAGCATCCAGTAATATGTCTTGCACACATGTCTTGTGGAGTGCTTTCAGAGTATGCATTTATTTGTCATTTTAACTGTTTGGAAACTGAGCGTAAATGTGGAAGTCCTTCAAAGATTTCTTATCCTGTTGTGCCCTCTATAGGACCAGCGTCTAGTCGACGTCAAGCTTAAAGCGTCATGGCAGAGCAATGAAGTCGACTAGTAGGTGCAACCCCTAGCACTCAGTTAATTTTTTTTTTTTTTATTAAATTGTTAGAAATTAAAAAACATTTTACACATGCAAAAGTATTATCAAGAAATACCGTCCAGCACAACACAAACTTGCTCACTCACAATAACATTACAGGTCCTCTGTTGAATCTAAATATCTGCACAAAAACCCTTAAGCTACGACAGCACTAAATTATCACTAAGGTTTCCTGACTTTAGAGGGTTTTGTGCAACTTACTGCTGGATTTTGAGGATTTTATTAGTGCCACAACGTGTGTTTTGAGTCTGTACTGTCTTCAGCAGCTCACCACATCTGAGCGCACCATCAAACTCTCATCAGGCAAAGCAGCCTAAGGGATGAGGCGGGTGGCATAATGCTATGGAAATTGAGACGAGGATTATTTGTTTTGCTCTTACATAATACTCGACACACCCATCTGGACCCATCTGGAAACTTAGTATCAGAGCAAGGAGAGCTGGTGCAGTTTGTGTTTGTTAGTCTGATCAGCAGCTTTCACTGCACTAAGACAATTGGAAAGAAAGCACACACCCGCATCGCTACTCACTACCTGTAAACACACACTCAACGATCTGGAGAGAGACTTTGAGAAAGCTCTCAATGAAGCACAGATGACCAGCCCTAAACCAGCTTCTCTTGGTTTCTTAAACTCACTTCCCAAAATGGCATGGAAGTGACCTGCTTTATCAAACTCGACAACAAGGGTGGCACGGTTTATTGCCATTAAAAACCTCTTTTTGCGCATTGCAAACGCAAGGCTTTGGTTTTCTGTCGAATTCTGTCATTGCAAATCCTGCTTGTGTGTCACCAAGAGCATGATATCTAGCTGGCTAACACTGACGAGGTTTGGTTGAAATTACAAAAAAAGACTTGCCATGGCCTAGAAAATATCAACCGACAAACCAGTGTTTGCACTTTTATCAAATTTATGTAGTTGCAATTTAGATAATTTCAAAATTTTTGTAAAGAAAAACAATTATTTGAATTCACAAAAAATGTTGGAAATAAAGCATTTTCTGAAAAAAAAAAAAAAAAATTTATAACAAAAATGTATTTTCTAACAAAGTGAAACTTTTTATCAATTTTACGTAGCTGCAATATAGATAATTCCCAGCTTTTTGTCAAGAAAAACAATTATTTGAATTCACAAAAATGTAGTAGGCTAAATAAAATATTTTATGAAAAAATATATTTATAGTAAAAATATTTTTTAAGAAAGTGGATCCATTTTATCTAATTTATGTAGTTGCAATACAGATCATTTCCAGCTTTTTGTAAAGAAAAACAATTATTTGAATTAATAAAAATGTTGGAAATATTTCATGAAAAAGATAAATATTTTTACCATTTTTTAAGTCGATCTTTTTTATCAAATTTATGTAGTTGGAATATAGATCATTTCCAGCTTTAATTCACAAAAATGTTGGAAATAAAACATTTTATGAAAAAGATGAATATTTCTACCAAGCAAGCAATAAACAAATAAATAAATAGATAAAAGTGGCTCATCCATAGTTTCTGCAGGTTATATGAAGGTAAATTTACATTTTTAAAGACCTTTTAAGACCAAGTAAAGGATATTTAAGGAATAAATCGAAGCGAACATAATACGTCAATAGTCTCTAAATGGAAATGTCTAGAGAGTACACAATGAGTTGTATAAGCAACACTTCAAAGTTTGAAAATACAACTTCCAACAGATCTCCATTACTTTTCATTACCTCTCACTAAAATAAATAGCTTAAGGCTTGAATAGCTCTGATCCCAACCACCAGAATATGTAAATAACTTACTCCACCTTCTGATCACACTGCAAAAATGTGTTGTTCTTCATCAGTATTTTTGTCTTGTTTTCAATTCAAATGTCTAAAGATTCTTAAACCAAGATACATTTACTTGATAAGCCAAATGACATAAGTCTTGGAGGATATTTATTTACTACAGTGTATGCAATATGTAAGACTTTCTCCTCTGATTGAAGACTTTTTAAAGCCTGAACTTGTGAAAGGGCAAATTAAGACTTTTTAGGACCCACAGAAACCCTGTCATCATTTTGGCAGGGCAAGTGAACATCTCAATTATTGGCGGTTGAAAATAAATCTTATTCTTGAGCTCTGTAATAAAACAAACCTTTGCACTTTGAACTGATATTTGAGCTGTCTTAGACCAAACTTATGACAGGCTTTTAATACCATGACCCAGATTTACTTTGTAAATCAAAAAAATAATAATAATAATAATAAAGTACACAAAATGCTAATGCTGCTGTTGTCTTCTTAAAAACCACCTACCTACATTTCAGCGTGAGAGTCTAAACTAGTCTGTGTAGTGTTGCTCAGCTGTTTTCTTCAGCTTTGATCCAGATGTGTGAATCGCCTCAGTGTACACTACACACACACTAGAAAGAGCTAGTCGATATCTAGTCAGTCAGCTCACTAGGATTTGAGACACAGCCCGCGTCTCGAGTGTCCGGCTGCACCGCTGGAATGCAGTAAATTTCATTGACTTCTGTCATTAGTAAATGACTTGAGACATGAAACTTCTTTCAAATATTCACACTTTGAGCTAATGTTTCCTGATCAATGACTGCAGTTTTACTCCACTTTACTGAGAATCAGTCTGTGGAGCAGCTGAACATCTGGATTGTACTACATAAATAACCTCATAAAGAATACAAAAACATCACTTAGAGACCCCGAACAAATAAATAAAACAACTGCATTCAAATATATAAGGTCAAACATCGAGCACGATTGGTTCATGAATCATGAATAAGTCCTGAATCGAAACTAATAAGCTTCATTGTGCTATATTTCAGAGTTTAGCGCGAGTTATTGACACTCTAAAGTGCTTCTTTTAGTCATATCTGTTGTGATAAAGTATTTCTGTGGGTGTTTTTACCTCAGCAGTTCGTCGTGTCGGAGGAGTTTTCAGCGCCTTCTTCAGCGATAAATCCACTGAGGAATTCATATTAAACTCTCTGATTTCCGGAAATAAAAACTTCATATATTCACGTGTGTCGATAAAATTAAGTAGAATATAAAACTGAGATTAAATAAAATTTTTAAAAAATCATCATGAAGCCCTTGAAGAGTCTGGGAAATCTGGCACTGATTTGAGTTAGCTTCAGTTAGCATGTGAAGTAAAGTGAAGTCGCTGTTGAAGTGAAGCGCGAATCAAAAACAGCCAAAGTTGACAAAAAGCAATCCTTCATTCCTGGGAAATTTCTCCATTCGTGACGGTAAACCATCATAAATAATCGGAGGTTCATCTGATCCTCCGAGCAGAAGCGTCCAACAACAGCCCATGACTGCAGTTCAGCCCCGAGCCGCCTCAACAACATTCACATGACGAGCTGCTGCTGCTGCTGCTTCTACTGGAGACCAGTGCGTACTAAACTACACTGATCAATGAGGGACGCCAGACCAGTGCGTACTAAACTACACTGCTCAGAGAGATGTAAGACCAGTGCATACTAAACTACACTGATCAATGAGGGACACCAGAGCAGTGTGTACTAAACTACACTGATCAGATAGATGTAAGACCAGTGCGTACTAAACTACACTGATCAATGAGGGACGCCAGAGCAGTGCGCACTAAACTACACTGATCAGATAGATGTAAGACTAGTGCGTACTAAACTACACTGATCAGACAGATGTAAGACCAGTGCGTACTAAACTACACTGATCAATGAGGGACGCCAGAGCAGTGCGTACTAAACTACACTGATCAGACAGATGTGAGACCAGTGCGTACTAAACTACACTGATCAGACAGATGTGAGACCAGTGCGTACTAAACTACACTGATCAATGAGGGACGCCAGAGCAGTGCGTACTAAACTACACTGATCAGACAGATGTGAGACCAGTGTGTACTAAACTACACTGATCAGACAGATGTGAGACCAGTGTGTACTAAACTACACTGATCAATGAGGGACGCCAGAGCAGTGCGCACTAAACTACACTGATCAGACAGATGTGAGACCAGTGTGTACTAAACTACACTAATCAATGAGGGACACCAGAGCAGTGTGTACTAAACTACACAGATCAGACAGATGTGAGACCAGTGCGTACTAAACTACACTAATCAATGAGGGACACCAGAGCAGTGTGTACTAAACTACACAGATCAGATAGATGTAAGACCAGTGCGTACTAAACTACACTGATCAGACAGATGTGAGACCAGTGTGTACTAAACTACACTGATCAGACAGATGTGAGACCAGTGTGTACTAAACTACACTGATCAGACAGATGTGAGACCAGTGTGTACTAAACTACACTGATCAATGAGGGATGTAAGACCAGTGCATACTAAACTACACTGATCAATGAGGGAAGCCAGAGCAGTGCGTACTAAACTACACTGATCAATGAGGGACGCCAGAGCAGTGTGTACTAAACTACACTGATCAATGAGGGATGCAAGAGCAGTGTGTACTAAACTACACTGGTCAATAAGGGAAGCCAGAGCAGTGCGTACTAAACTACACTGATCAGACAGATGTGAAACCAGTGCATACTAAACTACACTGATCAGATGTGAGACCAGTGCATACTAAATTACACTGATTAATGAAGGACTCGAGATTAGTGTGTACTAAACTATGTTGATCAATGAAGAATGAGGCCAATACTAACTAAACTACACTGATCAGACACAAAACCAGTGCATACTAAACTACATTAATCAGACAGACACAAAACCTGTGCGTACTAAACTACACTAATCAGACAGACACAAAACCAGTGCATACGAAACTATGCCGCAGACACAAAACCAGTGCATACTAAACTATGCTGTTCAGACAAAAAAACAATCCATAGTAAACTACGCTAATCAGACTAAAAGATGTGAGACCAATGCATACTAAACTACGCTGATCACTGAAGGATGCGAGACCAGCGAATACTACACTATGCTGATTACTGAAAGATGCAAGACCAGAGCATACTAAACTACACTGATCACTGAAAGACACAAGACCAGTGCATACTACACTATGCTAATCTGTATAGGATTAAACTACGGTGATAACTGAAGGACACAAAACCAGCGCATACTAAACTACACTGACCACTGAAACCAGTGCATATTAAACTACACTGATCACTGAGCAATATGAAACCAGGGGGGTATTTCAGAATGCAAGTTTTAGCAACTTACTCGATAAGTTCACGGATAAGAAAACCTCAACTTTCAGTTCTGAAAACTGAACTAACGTTCATGTTACGTACTTACGCACGCGTAAGCAGGGCGTAAGCAGCGCGTATTTTTTTCGGCGCCCATGTTAACAGATTAGAGCATTCACACCGCACGCAGAGGCGGCGCGGCAGCGCGTAGCAGGAGCAGAGCAGAAGCGGCAGTGCCGCGATCGTTTCGGCGCCGAGTCTATTTTTGCTGCGCCGCTTACGCTGAATTAAAGTCACAGTGCATTTTTCTTGATCAAAACTGACCCGATTAACATTAAAAATAATAAATTTCACCATAAAATCATGTAAGTGATGTGTTTCGTGTTTCACAATCACCATATAAAAAAATAAAATGCACGAAAACACATCACTTCCATGAGTTATTGCCCAAACTTAAAAGGTCTGTTCAATTAATAAAACTAGAGGCATTTGTTAGCTTTAATATTAGGATTTCAATTCAATTATTCAATCCAATTACACTTTATTTTTGGAATTCTTTCCAAAATTTTTCTTGGATCTCACAGCGTGTGTCTCACATCAATTCACGTCGATATTACTAAACAAACAATACAATATACGCACCTTAATACAAACAACAACAACAGTATATACATAAACACACGTCTACAGTGCATTAGAATATAGTGAGTCCTTATTTTCCAGAGCCCAGAGGCCAATTTGAACCCCCGATTCTGATTTATTAATTTTACAGACTGATACACAAAAGATTTACGTAACATAGCCAATTCAATCTAGCATATGCAACTCGTCTTCTGCTATGGCAAAAATTATTCCTCATACAAAATGTGAGAAGAGTCAGACATAATATTTCCAGACAGGGTCAGCATTTTTGTATACACATCTTAACTTGGCTCAAGTTTGTCGTGTAAACTATCTATATATAATATATGTTATTTACATACTGTATGTGTGTGGAACAGAGGGGAGGGGGACACGGTCACATCACAGGGTATGCTGGCCATATCATACATCAAAGCACATGACACACAATGTTCGGAGGAGAACGCTGGAAAATATGACAGAAATGACGATACTCGTCTGTATTGCATGCAGTACAAGCCGCGCTTCAGCTGCGCGCGACAAACGCTACCAGTATGAAAGCACAATGGGCGCGCGCTGCTCCTGCTCTGCATACGCACCGCTTCTGCCCCGCTTACGCCCTGCTTACGCGTGCAGTGTGAAACCGGCGTTAGTCATATCAACTTACACTCTGAACGTAACCTGCACATATTACACACAGTTATATAATATAGTCAGATCATTTATCATTTTAAAGCTTCTATAGCGTAATGTTTATTTCACTTTACCCACTTATTCAACCACAAAGAGAAGTGTGGAAGAATGTTGTACACTTCATACACTCAACAGTTGCAGCTTTCTTTACAGACTTTTTGCAGCTTTCATAAACACTACAAAATAACATGATGAAATTCATACACTAGACGTTAGTGCACACAGTATGTAGTACATAATTTATGTGAGTTAACTGTGGGTCAGTGCAGCCAGGGTAAGCAAGGGTTAATCAACAGATTCATAGTTATGTGATGGTAAAATAACCTTGATTTTGGAAAATATGATTAGAAGTTGACAAAGGAAAGGAAATCTGACCTTTACAAAGAGTTCACATGCTCAGTGTCCCCAATTTACTTATCTGATTTGACGTAATTAGATCGTTTTTCCATTTTACGCCACACTTTCAAACCTCACTATAGATGAACACGCACGGACGGACAGATAGATAATGATAGCTGCTGTACAAAGTAACAATCAACAACATATATAATTGTAATGTTGGCATATTTATTGCACAATATTCCCATAAAAACTGGGAAACAAAGATAAGGTCAAAAAGAGAGGCATTATGTACAAATACATCAAGAAAATCTATGCAGTATATACAGCTAACATTTACCAATGCATGCCAAGTAAATAAATTAAATGCTTTTTTGTATAAAGAGATAATTAGATATAAATACACATTCTGGAGAAGACAAATGGATATAGATTGTTGTTTTTAATACAAAATATTTCCCACTGAAGCAACTCATACATGTTTTAACCAGCTAAAATAACCTGCAACACCTTGCAAAGCCTGTTTTTTTTTTCTTTTTTCCTTATTTGTCGATTAAGACTTAGGTTTGACCCAAAGACAAAGTAAGCCAACCAATCATAAACATCTATGCAAGTCATTAACTGACTGAATCATTGCATGTTCATTTTTCATCCATTTCTCTCAGTTATTCCATCTGTAAACAATCTGTCTGCAAGCTAAGAAGAGACATGAAAAAGTTTCAGCATTTCAATCCTGAAAATAAATGATGATTGTTGAATGTCCCTGGATCAGTGTTAAAAAAGGGTCCAGCACAAATCCCAACGTAGTGATTGGTGACCATCGCATTATTCCCTTTTTTAAAAAAAAAAATCGTATCGCACAGCATGTCGTGTCTAAATGACTATTCAAATAAAAATACATCTCTTAATCATTTCCACAAGACAGGTAAACAGTGAAACTGCCCCCCAAAAAAAAATGATAAAAACTGAATCCTCAGAGCTCATTCATGGGAAATCGTGCCATGGTTTCATCTTTATTGGGTGACTGAAAACCAAAAATGAAAACTTTACCTCAAATGTTTAACTTAGCGTGTTAGATGTGTGTGTGTGTGTGTATGTGTGTGTGTGTGTGTGTGTGTGAGAGAGATACTGAAAGTTTGAGGTAGAGCTCATTTCAACTGGACACAACAGGGTAAGTTCGCTTGTAAACACACAGAAAGGAATATTACATGATCACTCACTGCCACAATCGATTGAGAACAGTCCATGATATATTCATTTAAAATCATAAAACTGATTTTAGAACCAAGTCTTTGCTTCCTACGTTGATTTGAAGAAGGTGCCATGAACAGCTTCAGTATTTGTTCTTGATGTACGCGAGCACATCTTCTTTGGCTTCTACATTCTTACGTTGCGTAAAGGAACAAGAAATAAAACAAAATGTGGTTTATGGAATTAAAAAAACGTACTCCATGTGTCCATTGTTGAAAAGTGAAATTCCCAGGTCACTTTCAGGGAACCTCTGGGTTTCGACTGTCGCAGTTCGGCCGCCATCTAACGGCAGAGCGTCTGTCCTGCAGTCTGCTCACCCTGAGACCGTTCCCAATGAACACCGACTCAACGGCCTCCCTGCTCCAGGAGTCTCAGGGGGCTTCGAGGGGCCCCGAACCTGGAGGACCCGACCCGTCTGCCGGCGGGGGAGTGGAGTCTCTCTCGCTCTCTATGTGGCCTACAGGAGAATCTGGGCTACATACGGCGAGTGCGTGCTCGCTACGGCCGCTAGCAGGGGCAGATCGTTAGACTCGATCCTGTGGGGATAAAGGAGATCAGATTGTTTAAAAACAAAACAAAAAAAACAACAACAATCAAACAGACATGCATCATGACTAGTGGTTGACCGATATGGATCTATTTTTTGATGGCCTAAGCTGATGTCTTAAGGTCCTTGCACACCGAGTCTGAAATTCTCGTCCGAAATGTTCGCATGTTAAGAAATTTGCAAGAACAGACAACTCAGTTTTTAAAAATGTTCAAAATAATGTTTTTTTATTCTGCAGTCCAATTAATATCAATCAAACTGCAGTTGGGTTGTTTTGATTAAATAATAATAACTTAAAAAATACAGCTAATGCAATAAAACAAAAACATGATAACAATAAAAAACAAGATTTTTGAAAATTTTTAAAAACGTATCTGTTTTTACAAATAAACTCTTCAGCTATATACAAATTCACGATGTCAAAAAAAAAAAAAAAAAAAAAAAAAAAAAAATATCGGATCGGGTTCAATTTTCTGCATTTTTCGCATCCGTAGCAAGCTTTTTCAGAGGTGTTTTGACAACTCAGATCCACCGTACAAGCCAACGCCAAAATCCAGTTGATCCACTTCGTGTCGCAGCACACAGCAAATTGGTGGTCTTCTTTTTAATACGTGGCCCCAGTATCACTAGCAAAGCATCAAACTGAGCCACTGACATCCTGAAGTAAACTTTGATAATCCCCGCAGCTCCTTGATAAGGACATGGAAACTCTCTCTACGCAATTTCAGGATTGGATAGACCCAATTCTTCTTCTTTCATTTTTCTCTTTTGAGAATAAGAAAAAACACATTGGAAAATTTCAGACTCAGTGTGCAAGGACCTTTAGAGATCAGCGTGGCAATTTTATATGCTAATCACACTATTTATTAATTTAAAGACAGTAAAAAACACATGCATAATGTATTTTTACATAATATTTACTAAATTATACCATTTAAAAATGAGTTACAGCTGAACTCTCCTGCTTGTGTTCTCACAGATCGACCATTAAACACAGAGTTCGGTCATTTTTATTCACACTTTATTATTAGACATTCAAAGACTTGTTTAAATGAAATGTGTATTTGCTGAATGCTGACGGTAAATGAGAAAGTATTGCAGCATTTGCCTTCTTAATAATAGAAAAGCAAATAATGCTTTTTCATATACCGCTTACTTTGTTTAAAAATTCTGTCTACTAATTCATTAGTCTGAACTCTTAAACAGAGAAGATGGAGAACAGAAGCTTCATGTAGTCAGGCACTGGTGTTCTCACTAGTGTGCCATCAAAAAAGTCCAACAAAGAGAAAAGACTCAATGCCGATAATTTAAAAAGTGCCAAATATCGGCCGATATATCGGTACAAAGTTGCATGAATTCTTACCCTAGAACCATGCCCAGTTCCTTCACATGTACCCTGGTCTGTCCTTTCAAGTACTCTGCCAGCATTTTGCTCTTGAAGTAGAGTTCCTGCAGCCGGTCCTCCAGATGCATTATACACTGAAAACAAGAGCGAGAGAACAGCTCATGTCACACACAGTACAGACCTTATGCCAACATACAGCACTGAACCCAATCCTGCTCCTGCAGAGCTCAACTTCAACCTGCTCATTTCCAAATAAAAGCCCAAAGGCTTGCATGTTTTGATGTGCGTTTACAATCATTTGCTTTAGCATGTGTATCAAAGATACATGGACGAAGTTATGCATTTAAACAGCACAAAACCATCAAATTACTTACTTTTGATAGTTTATTGATCCAGTTATCAAACAATATCTAATTTAGAGATGCACGATATTAGATTTTGCCGACATACTGATATTTTTCAACTCATTTTGGCTGATAGCCGATAACCGATACGTTTCCTTTTGTTTGGAAACAACATCAAGTCCCTTGTGCAAAATCTATAACCAAATTCTATTTTTTATTTTGGTTAGTTTTGAGCAAAAAAAACCCCAAAAAAACTATTCACTCATTGAAATCAATCAATTTACAATCATCATGTTTGTGATATTTATTCATGTGAGCTACAGACTTGTATTTCCAGAAAAATAAATTGATGTCATAAATTCACAAGTATCTTAATGTTATTTGTGTATTTTACTTTAATTTTGTTACAAGTAGGTCTACAGCGCAGCCTAAATGAATAAAAGGCCTTGCCGGATGGGCATTAGGATCCTGGGGAGGCTGTTACTGCTGTGAATGTTGACTATCGCACACCGCTCGCGTCATTCTGTACTTGCATTCTTAAATGAAACGCGGCGATCCAAAACAGTGAATTAAATCAGCATTCAGGCAAAGGTTTGCTTCAAGAATGACCGCACCGCTTACGTGATCTTACAGCTAACACGTTAACGCTAGTTATTCGTCTTATCAGTAAGGCATACTGGCATAATTTTTATATCATGCAGATGCCGATATTTACATTTTAAGCCTTTATCGGCTGATCCTGATAATATCTTACATCCCTAATCTAATTTGTAGTGCTGGGCAACGATTAATCACAGTTCACTGCATCCAAAATAAAAGTTTTCGTGTACATAATGTGTGTGTACTGTGTATATTTATTATATATATATATATATATATATATATATATATATATACACACACATGCATATATATTTAAGAAAATTATGTTATGTTTCTATATTAAATATATTTATAAAAAAAATATACATGTAAATACTTGTAAATATTTTCAAAATATATACTGTATGTGTGTGTCTATATATATACAAAATAAATATACACAGTTCACACACTTATATTATATAAAGAAAAACTTTTATTTTGGATGTGATTAATCATTGCCCAGCACTACTTATTAGTCAATTAATTGTCAAAATAATCCATTACTTACAAAAATAATCAACAGTGAGAGCACTACAGGCTGATGAGATGCATCACAGT
The DNA here is from genome assembly GCA_021397915.2 of Tor tambroides. Lineage (NCBI taxonomy): Eukaryota > Metazoa > Chordata > Actinopteri > Cypriniformes > Cyprinidae > Tor > Tor tambroides. The sequence continues at coordinate 17,609 of JAFVLL020038006.1, forward strand.
TAACATAACCAAATTCTTGAATCACATACACATAACTGGTACATATTAGTTTTGCCGTCCTTGTAAAATGTGTTCAAGTTTCCTTACAGATGTGCTGATGATTGAGCAAATAAAGCAGAAGTTGCACTCACGAAGTTTGGCGACAGGTTGAGTCGGTAGAGCTGGTAGGTGGACTGGAGCAGGTTGGACACGAGGTTGGACACGAGCACCTCTTTGCCCAGCTTGTCGGAGGATCGTCTCTGGCTGCTGGCCACCTGCACGCTCCACTTATCGGTGTCTGCGATAATGCAGACGGCCTCCGCGATGGGCTCATCCAGCACAGGATGCTGCGCAACAACAATACAGCTCGTATCAATTTACAATGAAGATTTCACATTTTTGTTCATTTAGGACTCTCAGTGATGCTCAAGTGCTGTAGAAGGGATGTATTGGACTCTTTTTCACATGAGAGAGTCCCATGATATTCTAGTCTCTAGATACGGCTCAGCTCCTTTAACAGCAGTGTTTGGGGATCGTATCTAAGGCTGTAACTAACATTTTTGTTGATAACTGATTAATCTATTGATTATTTATTCAGTTAACCAATTTATTGGAATTTAAAAAAAGATTCACTAAAAACAAATGAATGTTAATCCTTTATTTACAAATTGTTATTCCCCATCTTGCCCAATGCAATGCTCCAAACAATCTGCAATTGTGAAAACAAATATTGTAAACTCATCTATGTAGGCTATGAGGTCAATTTTTGCACAATAGGGTTAAAATATAAGCATTACATTGTAAACCACAAAACAACTGATTGCTTACCATTTATAAAGTACAAGGTAAATTAAAATGAAATTGAAAATCATAATAAAAGAAAAACAAGTCTCGCAGACTAGTGTTATTTTACTTTCATTCAGATACTGAGTTTTTATTAATATTTTGAATTAGTTTTTACTTTTATATTTGTGACCCTGGACCACAAAACCAGTCTTAAGTCGCTGGGGTATATTTGTAGGAATAGCCAAAAATTCATTGCATGGGTCAAAATTATTGATTTTTCTTTTATGCCAAAAATCATTAGGACATTCATTCATTCAAATAGTTGTATCTCGGCCAAATATTGTCCGATCCTAACAAACCATACATCAATGGAAAGATTATTTATTCAGCTTTCAGATGATTTATAAATCTCAATTTTGAAAATTTGACACTTATGACTGGTTTTGTGGTCCAGGGTCACATTTGTTCTCATTTTAATGTTATAATAATGTTGCATTTGTGTCATTTTTAGTAATTTTTTTATATATGTCTATATAGTTCTTATTAATCATTATTTCAATTTTAATTATTAAGTACATCAAGTTAAACTAAACAAAAACAAGAAATGATGCCTTGGCCACTAGCTGAGATAAAACATTTTCATATTTTACTTTAATTCAAGCAATGAATTATTTATTTCTTTTTTAATTTTTTTTTTTTTATGGGTTTGATTTTAGTTTCCATTTTTGTCAAATAAAATAACCCCGGCACTGATGTGATTAGTCGATAATCAAATTTGCCGCCAATAATTGTCATTGTAGATGAGTATCGATTAGTTATTGCAGCTCTAATCTTATGTAACCATAACTATGAGCAACAGTGATTCGACACTTCACCAAGTATTAGGCAGGTGCTTATTGGTGACCTACTGGAGGTGGTATTTACCTGCACAGCATGGGCCAGATCTGACACGAGGTTCTGCCTCAGTTTCTCATCACTGGGGGCTCCGTGTAGAACAAAGTCTGGGACGTACGTAGGACAGTATCCTCCGAACAGCGACCTCCCAAAGTTGGCAATGCTCGGTTTAGAGTAGTTCTCCACCAGCTTCGCCCTAGAAAACAGATAACCTTGTTCATTATCAACATTTTTAATATACAGACTAGGGCTGGGCAAGGTGTCAGTATTTTTTGGCTGAACTGATATTTTGAATGTTTTTTCCTATTTGAATTTTATTTTTAAATTTGTTTATTTATTTATTTATTTATACATCCTGCCCAATGTTGTCCAATGAAACAATGTTTATATTAAAGACAATGAAAACAAATATAGCAAAAGTAACCATGTAGGCAATGCCATATGTTACGTGCAAAAAAAAAAAAAAAGGGTTAAAAATCACATTATATTCTAACATTGTAACATTACAATCTAAAAACAAAAATAATTCTTTTTTTAAAGAAGTTAAATCCACTAAACTAAAACTGAAAAGAAATAAAAACAAAAGCACAGATTAATTGCATTATATTTTGATTACTCCATTACAAGTCCCTTTACAGTTCTGCTATCATGAAAATAGACTTACTTGTAGGTTTAAAATTCTACATACCTGTGAAATGTAAGTTATGCACTGAGGAAAACAGCACATCTCTAACATATTAAACAGTGCAAGTAGCCTATCTGTCAGCAGCACACGTATCTGTCAGAGCCGCTTTAAACTATACGCATTAACTATATCTTATGAGTTATTTTAAAGCTCTTAATATAAAAAAAAAAGCATATCTCATGTTTAGGACAAATTGGATTATGTACTTTCCCCACAGCAGCTCACTCTCTGTCCTCTATTATTCAGATGCACTTGTATCAAACTACTGTATATCGATATAAACGGTATTGCCTCATTTCATATCGTTTATAAAAATATATCAATATATGTGACCCTGGAGCACAAAACCAGTCTTAAGTAACACAGGTATATTTGTAGCAATAGCCAAAAATACACTGTATGGGTCAAAATGATCAATTTTTCTTTTATGCCAAAAATCATTAGGATATTAAGTAAAGATCATGTTCCATGAAGATGTTTTGTAAATTTCCTACCGTAAATATATCAAAACTTCATTTTTGATTAGTAATATGCATTGCTAAGAACTTCATTTGGACAACTTTAAAGGCAATTTTCTCAGCATTCTGATTTTTTTGCACCCTCAGAATTTCAAATAGTTGTATCTTGGCCAAATACTGCCCTATCCTAACAAACCATACATCTATGGAAAGCTTTTAGATGATGTATAAATCTCAATTTCAAAAAATTGACCCTTATGACTGGTTTTGTGGTCGAGAGTCACATATTATACAAACACAATATACCACCCAGCCCTAATACAGACACAAGCCAAACTAAACGGATGGTTCTGATAATCCTCTCCGCTCTTACCCAGGTAACGGCACCTCCAGCTCATCCTGCCAGTCGGCCTGCTCATCACCGTAAAATGGCCCATCGGGCTCTTGCCTGGGCAGCTCCTGTCCAGCGTCCTCGCTCTCGCTGTCCCCCAGAGCGCTGTCTGAGCTCTCATTGCGTGGGATCTCCCAATCGTTCAGCGGGACTGCTTTCTTTTTCTCCCCGACGGTGCTTAGCAAAGGGACACTCAGCGACATCTCAATCCCCTTATCCTGCTCTGCAGAACAGCAGGTTTTACAGCAGCCTGCGCTGACGCCTCCTGCGTCGCACTCACACCCATCTTTGTCCAAACGCACGCAGGTTTGTCCGTGCGCATCGTTTCCCGTGCCTTTCATCCCCGTTTGTGCATTATTTTGGTAGACATCATCAATAGTCCTCGTCTCGACAGGATTGTCGTCATTGAAATACTCATCAAACATGTCCATGCAGTCCCCTTGCGGTTTTGGACACCACTGAGGCACCTTTCTAGCAAAGGACAACCCTGTGTTGCTATCGTTGGTCTTGATTTGGTCCAGTTTAGCCTCAGTGTTACACTGGTTATCTTTGAGAAGTTTCTTATGTTTCTTGATCTCCTCCTCCAGCTTTTGTTGTCGACTCTCCATGTCAGATTCAGGAGACATCGAGTCTCCGATGAGGAATGTGACTTTAGCGGAGGGCTCGTTTGTGGCGACTTCAAAGCTCTTGTCAGGGGGCTTCTTTTCTAGCAGGATATCTGACGAATGGAAGATCCTGATGGGCACGCCATTAGACTCCACCTCAGGCCGCATTTCTCCTTGAACTTCAAGCGAGGCTCTTCTCTCGCAGGGCGAGTTGGAGCCAACTTTCACCACAGTTTCCAGTCGAGTCTCAAGCCGCGGGCTCCCTGCTTCTCTGCAAACAGGTGCATCGCTGACACAATCCGCCTCTGGTTCAGCTGGATGCGGGTGCTTGCGTTCATCCAGGGCTTCTGTGTCCAGGTATGTGCTGCTCTGTAAGCTGTTGTCATCAGAGGGGTATCCGTCTTCTGCTTCAGCTCCCTGGGACAGATAGTCTTGGCTCGGTTTGTGCACAGTGACCAGCACATAGTCAGACTCTTCCACTTCTCCGCGGCGCAGCGATGTGGTGATGAGCGAGCCAGGCATCACGATGGCCTCGTCCTCGGCGCTCTCCAGCAGGTGCGTTTCCAGTAGCTCTGAGCAGCGGATGAAGTAGGTCAGCACATAGAGGAGGCGCTGCACCAGCTCCTGTCTTCGGCCAACCACCACCGTACGGGACAGACGCACAGGTGAGCCGATCGCCCCGTACAGGTCACCTGCCACAAAAAAAAAAAGAAAAAAAAAAAAAAAAAAGGGATTAACCAAAACAACTGACCCTTCGCACAGAGCTTGATTGACAGGTGATCTGACCAATCATAATGCCAAATCTGCCATCTTGTCCGACAAACAAATCAGACACAAGAGTAACTTCGATGAACTTAAACTTTAAAAATGCGCATTGAAGTTTTTCCGCCGTTGAAATAAAATCCGTTCTGATGTTCATTCATGTTTATTTCAGGATTTAAGTAAATATGAAAAGATGATCGGTGCTACAGCGATCTCTCACGACACATTAAAGAGCCACAAAACCCTATTTATTGTTTCAGTTTCTTAAAAAAACAAAACAAAAAAAAAAAAGACAAAATTAGAAAGCTGAGACCTTGTTTCATATCAGAAGTAACCTGCTCTGTCTTGTCTGTCGGCGTGTTGTCAGTTTTCTCTTTGCTCCGCTATGTATTTTTCACTGCGTGAGAACATGTGAGAGCGCCATGGCTTGTCAGACATAGCAACAGTAACTAAGGACGGTGGGTTTTTGCAAAGGGTCAATGCAGGGGTTTTCAAACTTTTTTGTCAGCCTAACCCCTTTGACCTAAATTATGTACTTGAAGTACCCCCTGAGATTTTAAGTAAATATTTCAATTATTTAATGGCACATTTGCATGTTTAACTTTAAAAACATTTATTTTTTATCATTTTTAAAGTTTCAGTAGTATTTACATAGCTATTGTTATTATTACACTCAACAAATTATAAAAATTCATATTACTGTAATTTGGGAGTCGTTGAGCAAATAAGGTAAAAATAAATGCATATTATAAGAAAATCAACATTTTTTTTGACCTTGCATGCATGTCAACCTGTTGTTGGGGACTCCCAAAACCAAAATATGAACCTTTCATTACCCATAATAGGGGCACTTTAACTCGTAGGCATATCGTGTCCCAACTCACGAACCCCCTGCAATTCCCTCACGAACCACTTTGGAAAACCCTGGGTCAATGCATATTTGGCAGGAAACAAATGAGCAGTGCTGGGTAGTAATGGATTACATGTACTCTGGATTAGGTAATCAGTTTCCAAAAATTAATTACTTGGCATTTGAGTATATTACAATTTAAAAAGCTCATAATCAGATTACAGCTACTTTTTTATGGATTGTATGATTAAATATTTATCATAAAACGACAGCAAAATATTAAAAGTTGACTGATTTTCTCTAATTTTTCCTTTTTTCTCTTATAGAGTTTGAATCGTAGTTCTTACATTAACTCCAGTTTGAAATGCTGGTGTAATGTAATATTTAATGCACTTCATGTTGTTGTTATCAAAAAAAGGGAATATATTTTCTTTCTCTTTGTATTTTTAACTATCGATATGGTACATTTAATGGTAAGTTTAAAACAAGTTAGGTAAAAAGTAATCTAAAAATTAGTCTAAATACATTACCTAAAATAAGTAACCTAGATTGTATTAAACTACAATTTTCATCATGTCATCTGTAAACGGTAACAGGCTACAATTTGTAAGTAACCTACACAGCATTGTAGGAGGGTGTAATTTGTGTGCTATGTCTGATATAAATGGCAGAATTAGTCCTGTTTCCCTTGATTCCCTTCAGAGATACATCCATATGATTCATTCATACTTTAATTCATATAATTTCCCTCTGTAAAACCATTCACTGTCTTCTGCCGTATTTTCACACAAAACAAAACCTAGGCTGTATTCTACGCCTGCATGCTGAATTTGCTTAATGCTGGTCAGCATTTACCGTGAGTTTTTCCAAATCGCAATAATCAAATATGGTTTTAATGATAATTAAAATATTAAATACTAAAACTAAACGTCTGGAATTTTATGGTTTGTTCAAACTGCAACCATTTCTGTTTGTAACCCTCAAACTGGAATGAGCTCACCTGCCCTTGCAAATCAACCCCCGGGTTGGGAACCACTGCTTTAAAAGTTCTTCATGAAACCATAGGCGCTTTCGCACCGGAGGAACCATTTCACAGTTTCTAGAACTACTCCCGCTTTTTGACAGGAACTAGGAACGTATTTAATTCTAGGAACTCCATTTAGGGGAACTAATTTAGCTCCCACTTCAGAGCAGAGTCTAAAACAGTTCTATAGGAACTACTAGTGACGCAAGTATATGCTGAGAGGCCAAACACATATGAAACACCAGCTACAAGACAATTTTAAAAAGCTGTGTAAAAATATTTACTTCACGAACAGGGAAAACTGTGATAACAGCATTTACCTGTTGTGTTCTTTTCTCAGCCTTGATAACACTACAAGCTGTCATAGGAGACTTATTCAGATTTTCATGCTCTTTCGATCGCGTAAATTGTGCGCTTACAATCCATCTCTGTTATCACGAAACCCACGGCACACAAAAAAACAGCTCCGATCACGGCGTCCTCCGTTCACCGGTTGTTGACGTTTGTACACACCGCGAATATAGATGCACCTATAGATGCCAATAAAGAACCTTTATTCATTTATTTTTTTAAAGTGTAATGAGCACCGATGCTCCCTTTTTTTGTGGTGCATTGTGGGATTTTTAGGGAGCAGATGTTCCAGGGATTTTGCAATTAAGACGATGCCCTGACTACTAAACCAAATTGGTTAAAGCTAAACTCAGGACAGCAGGATTGAAGATTCCTGCTCAAATGCAATGTTTCCTAACCCTGTTGCTGAAGGCACACTTTCAAACTCTTTCTAATCAAACACACCTGCTTATCAGCTCATTAGTACTCCTGAAATGGATGGGTCAGATGCAGAAGCGGACAGTAGTGAAGTATTTTTACTCTGCTTTAAAACTACTTTTCAACTGTCTGTACTTTGAGTGTTTTTCTTTAGAAAACTTTACTTCACAACATTCCAAAGCATAATATTGTACTTTTTACTGCACTACGTTTCATATAAACTATCATTTAATGCTTAATTATGTTAGAAATCTAGTATTTCTTACTTTTACTCAAGTAATTCAAAGATTTACTTGAGTACAAGAAAGTACTACATTTTTAATGTTCTTAAGTATTAAAAGGTAAAAAAACAACTTATTTATGAAATGTAGTGCAGCAAGAAGAATGACATTATGCTTCGGAATGTAGTGAAGTAAAAGTTTTCCAAAAAAAAAAACACTTTAAAGTACAGATACTTTTTAAATTGACTTGAATAAAGTAAAAATACTTCACTACTGTCCACCTCTGCGAGATAAGGGAAATATCTAAAATGCGTATTGTTGTGGTGCCTCCAGAAACCCAGCTCTAAAGCTCACTGTGCCAAGTCATTTCCATCAACACTCCACTAGGTGGCGAAATGCACACATTTTTGCACTCTTGCATGCATCATTTACCAAGCTGTGCCCAAAGTGGGTTGTAGGGATGTGTTTTCGCCAGCATGTCCACGCTCTGTGAGGAGTGCTTCTCCAGGAAGATCTTTAAGGGTGGCTGACCGTTGGGCATGACTGTGGGAACCCAGGCGAGATGGTTGGTAAGAACCGCAGTGAGAAGCGCTGGGAGGAATCTAAAAGGCAAGAGACAAAGCAATAGAGATCATGGTTACATTCACTCTTATCAAGAGTGTTTGATGGCTTGAGGAGTATGTGAGACGTTACTCAACTGATTCTTGGAGGCTTGCTCCATGATCAGGGCCAGCTCTCTCATGAACTGGCCACAAAGCTGGTTCTTTTCAGGTGGACCCGACATCATGGTGAGCCAGACGGGCTCAGACACACGTGGCATGGTGTACAGGTTGCAGATGGTCGTCCTACAGGGCGTCCGCACACAAAGACAGAAGAGCTTTTGTCAACAGCTGAAGCAAAGAGGGCTTCAGTTGCACAGGGCTGCCCCAGCTGGGAAAGACCTATTTAACATCTGCAAATGTCACACAGCCGGGAGTTTGGGCCGCAGTCCAGAGCTTAACACCCAGATGCCACTCGAAATGGTAGGAGATCAGGAAAGACTGCACAGTCACGAGTAGGACTGCTCCTGAAAAACTAGTGCACTTTATAACACGCAAAGCAAATCTCTGGATGCTATCAGAGGAGCAACTTCAACACTAATCTGCAATGGAGCAACGTTGTTTACCTTTACAAGCAATACTCGTGCTGATTAGGCACTGGGAAAGACACAGATGTTTGCACAAACTCCCAAGTGTGTTGCCAACAACCCCAAGCCATACTACACTTCCCAGTACTGAAGTTAGTGTGTAGTGACCTATAAAAAGCCTCATGCAACAGCAGCTAACAGACAGACAGAACTGTTTCAGTACTGGATTAGGTAAGAGTTATGAGGCTCTTGAGATCTACTTTCATGAACCTACAACCTGAAATGAGGACTGACAGAACACGACACGCGCTAAACGTTCGTCACTTCAAATCAGGCCTGGGTGATTATTTAAGCAGTACGGTATTAGAGGAATTCACAATATAACAACTTCAAAGTGTTTTGAAGCCTAACTATATATTAAAAATATTAAAATGTTAATAAATGTCACTGGTACGCTAGAAGACTTGACTAATCAAGCGGGGAAAAAAGTCCAAATAATTACTTAAGGATCTAAAAAAAAAAAAAAAAAAAAGAAGAAAAAAAAAAAAAGAATTGCCACTTTTTCTCTCACAATTCTGACTTTTTTTTCTCAGAAGTGCCTGATACAAACTCAGAGTTTATATCTCACAATTCTGAGAAAAAAAAGTCAGAATTGCGAGATACAAACTTGCAACTGCAAGAAAAAATTTAGAATTGCGAATTTATATTATAATATAAACACGCAATTCTGACTTTCTCGCAGCTGCGAGTTTATATCCCATAATTCTGACTTTATATCTCACAATTCTGAGAAAAAAGTCAGAATTGCGAGATAAAAAAAAGTCGTAATTACCTTTTTTATTTTTTATTCAGTGGCAGAAACGGCCTTCCATAAGGATCCGTTTGTGTCACTACTCAAAATGTTTTGTATTGTTATACGGCTGCATCTACATTAATGTAAAAGAGCATTCTATTAAATTTAGATAAAGTAAAACCTATTCTTACTGTATTTTACAGCTCAATTAAATTTGATCCCCTTGTCCCAACTAAAATACTAACAGCTGATTTTCGACCAACTGATTTTCACAATAAAAACACCACACACTGATGTACAGCTTCATCTTTTCAGATCCCTGACCTCGCAACCCTGAGGATGAATGCCAAGGTGTATAATTATCCCGCTGGAGGTGGGAAATCTGAAATATTTGTTTGTCTGTTCACTTGCACATTATTGACTATTCTGGTCCGTCCTGACAGTGTGCGAGGGAGATAAGGTTTCTGTGGAACTGGGGTCAGGTTGCTCTGGCTGCAGACCAACAAGCATATGACTTGGAAGTATGAGAGGGTGCATAGTGGATCACCTCTGAAGCACTGACACAGACTGAGCTTATTTTACACAGACCAGGACTGAAGCACAAGCTCACACGGACTTCTGCTCTGTTCCTCCTCTTTTCAATACTGTCAATAATTCTGCTTCTTTTTATAAGCATTATTATTTAACACCAATAAACTGATGGTCAGTTTAAAGCTTATACTAAATAGAATTCATTTGAAATGTTGATAAAACACCATGTGCACATGGTATTTCCATTTCAATGTATTCATTAGCTGATGCTTTTATCCGAAACAAACTAACAGTCACTGTTCTGATGGCGCCGCAGGGATACAATGTTTGACTCTCAGGAGAATCAACCTACAAATATACACTACCAGTCACCAAGCCTGCATTTATTTGATCCAAAGAACAGCAAAAACAGTTCTTATTCTTGTAATTTAAAAGCTGAATTTTTAGCATCATTACTCCAGTCACATGATCCTTCAGAAATCATTCTAATATTCTGATTTGCTGATCAAAAAACATTTATTATTATGTTGAAAACAGCTGAGTAGAATTTTGTCAGGTTTCTTTGATTAATAGAAAGTTCAGAAGAACAGCATTTATCTGAAATAGAAATCTTTTGTAACATTCTAAATGTCTTTATCATCACTTTTGATCTATTTAAATCCTTGCTAAATAAATGTATTAATTTCTATAACGCCCCCCCCCCCAATCAGATTTGGACTGACGGTCTGAAAAAAAGCTTATTACTCTGAGATCATAGGAAGCATGAAAACAATGCCTTTATATAATGACAACTGACAGAATTTTAAAAATGTGACACCTCTAGTATGACTGACAGGTTGATTTTTGTTTTTATTTCTTTGAATGCATTACGCTTCTTGTTGCCCGGAACATGATACGCGAGTTATCGTGTGAATCGTGTCAAAGGTCATCGTGCTCAGTGCAGTAGCAAGAAACTTCCAGCGACGCCTCCAGAGCTGATCTCAGCACAGACGGAGGCGTTCATTGAGATTTGACACAAAGTTATCGCATGTGAAAGCGCTCTGAGATCAGTGTGTTTCATGTCACATGAGTGGATTAGTGGATTAAGTGTCCAGTAAACCTTGGCTGGACTTTTAGTGGATGCAAATAACAAAACACCTGGTGAGCAGCGTCCACATGTCACCACAAACTCACCTAAACTCATTGAGGCCGTCCACCATGCGACTGTAAGCCAAAGCTCTCTGGCTGGCATCAGCTGACCTGCGGCTCAGTATCATAGCCTTCAAACAAACAGAGAGCCACAAACACACACTGTAAGAGAGACGCAACAGATGGCGCAGGAAGAAGGAAAACCACAAAAACACAAATTGTGTCTAACCTGCTCGATGGCACTTTTGAGTTTGTTCATGTGACTTTCAAAGAGAGGAAAATGAGAGAAGAAAAAGTCTTGGAACTTGGCATTTTCTTCCTCGTTGGGCGAGAGCAGGAAGATGACACCAATAGCGATTTTCTTCTTCCTGGCAACGCCCAAACTCGGCCCGCCGTTCTCATCAGACATGTTGAAGCTCTCCTCCACAGACCTGAAAGGCAAACACACCACTGGATTAGACAGGGAAATGTGAGCAGGTGAAAAGAGTCTCACACTGAAGTTTAACAGCACTAATGAGTCCTCACTACTGTTTGTCATTTCTGAATTTCTCTCTCAAATTTGGATGTGTTAAATGAAGGTCCTGATGAAAGAAAAATCTGCTGTAATGAGAAGTAGGTGATATACTGATAGGAACACTAAACTGGTAGAAATTTATCGTGAAATTATTGTCGATCACTGTTACGCTCAATAGACATGACGATGCAATGTTGCATAATCAGTTTACATTTGCATGCATTTTTAAGCCTTACCAGTTTAAACATTCAAGTGATTTCAAACTATTCAAACGCAATGAGATGTGAAATAGAGCTAATCTGTACTTAAGCTCTGTCTGAGAGCGCATATAAAGCAGTCACTTCAGGCTGAGTACTGAAATCTTTTTTACTGCTGATCACACTAAAACAGTGAAAAATGCACAAAAATGTGTCAAACTGATCATCACAGTCAGTTATGTCTGTTAAATGAATGTAAACAGTTGGGAGGACAAATCGAACCGCACAGCAGTTTGTGTCATTAATGTTCATCAAACAACAAAAGACAGAAAAATCACTCACTGCTTATGATTGAATCTCTTGTAAAATTGTATGTTTCTTTTATACAGTGAGTACTATGCAGTGTTTTTCTGTAGTATTTCTTATTTCTGATACATAGAAAACTTAAAGCATTTGTATCATTGTTCTATTGTATTTGTTTAGCTGTGATATCAAAATTGGTGTCATGAATCATGAAATTCCAATTGTATTTAATATTTTGCTATTGTAACAACCTTATTTCAGGCAAATATAACTACTGTGACATTATTGTCAATGTGAAGTCAAATTTAGACCCTATCGCCCAACGCTAGCTGTAAATGCAGCATGTGCACGAGTGTGTTGCAATCGCACCATCGAGGGAAGACGCCGTTCTCCAGGCTGGTGGTCTGGCTGCGTAACCAGCGCCTCTGGTAGCTACTAGCACAGCTGCTGGTGAGAGAGGAGCCCGGCGATGGAAACGGGGTGATCAACAGGCTGCTTAAAGATGCTGTGGAGAGAAGAGAGGAGCACTGAGTCTGTGTTCACATGTCCATCATGCAGGAGCGAAACACTCGCATATGGCAAAAATAAAGTACTCTTGCATGACATGCAAATGAAAGGATAATGCTGGTGCATCTTTTCTGAACCGCTGAACTCTTAAAGGCTCTGTTTATTTATTTATTTTGCTACTGCAGCTTTAAAATGAATGATTCACCTGAAAATGAAAATTTGCTTCAGTTTGTTTCTTCATCAGATTTGGAGAAATGTAGCATTTCATCACTTGCTCATCAATGGATCCTCTGCAGTGAATGGGTGCCGTCAGAAAGAGAGTCCAAACATCTGATTAAAAACATCACAATAATCCACACCACTCCAGTCCATCAGTTAACATCTTGTGAAGCCAAAGACTGTGCGTTTATAAGAAACAAATCCATCATTAAGCCGTTTTTAACTTCAAACCATTGTTTTCAGGCTAAAATACAAGTCCATAATCCATAATAATGCTTCCACCAATGAAAAAGTGGTCTGGTCTGAATCAGGAGAGAAATATGTACAGATCAAGCACCATTTACAAGCAAAAACAGTGCAAAACAGTTCTATATAAATTTGTGGGTGGATTTTGATGTGAGAGAGAACAGGAGATGGACTTTTTCACTGGAGAAACATTGTTATGGATTATTGACTTTTATTTTAGCCGGAAGCCACGGTTTGAAGTTAAAAACGTCTTAATGATGGATTTGTTTCTTACAAACTCAAAGCTTTTGGCTTCTCAAGCTGTTAACTGATGGACTGGAGGGGTGTGGATTACTTGTGGATTATTGTGATGTTTTTATCAGCTGTTTGGACTCTCATTCTGACGGCACCCATTCACTGCAGAGGATCCATTGGTGAGCAAGTGATGCAATGCTACACTTCTTCTCCAGATCTGATGAAGAAACAAACTCATCTACATCTTGGATGGCCTGAGAGTGAGGACATTTTAGAAAATGATCATTTTTGGGTGAACTATTGCTTTAAGAAACACCCCATCACATGTGAAATGAGCACCCATGAAGCACTGTTAGCATTTAGGTTTTCAGGGTCACCGAAGAGGCCGCAAGAGAGTGATGTTCAGAACGAGGTGATACGCTCAAAGAGCTCAATGGAGATGAAACACGTGTGCCGACCCAGGCCTGAATTAGCCTCCTCATTTACTAGTGCAGGCGGGCAGTTTTGGGAACCGCTAAATATAAACGTCTGTGCATGTGATGCTGCATTAGCCAGAACGAGAGATCCCAGCTATGCCGCCCAGGTCATCAGGCACTTTCCATTGCACAAGCTTTTCCAAGTTTGCTGCATTTTCAGAAAGCTGCAAATCTCAGTGGCACAGGGCAGATATTCCTGTGCTGTGAGCTTCAGGAACAATTAGAACATTTATAATTAGGACACAACAGAAAGAATGACAGCTGCATATGAAGTTTTTCGTAATCACAGAGTAATTTAAAGATATTTCTGGGGAAGATTTTCTAAGTCTGGTGCCAATACTTTCATAGTTTTAAACCTTTAATTGTGTTCAATAAGAAAATGACCTGACACCAAGATCATGAGCATAACATTCAGAAAAACTCTTGACATTAACATCATCTGATATTTTCCATATCACTCACGACTGTGTAGGGCTTTATGATTTCTACAATGTGGAAAAAGCAGATGGATTAATAGAATCCAGTAATAAAAATGAAATCTACTATAAATTTGTTTGCTCAACTGAACATACTGAAGCTCGCATGATGCACTATATGAGGACATGAACTTCATCTCCAGAGCTGCACTAAGAGTCACTTCACCAGCATTTCACCAATTCATTTGAGAAACATTATCATCAGAAACACACTAAAACTCAAAGATCTTGGTCACACTTATTTTAAAGTCCAATTCTCACTATTAACTAGCTATTAACTATGACTTTTGCCTCACTAAACTACTAATTTTATTAATAGTTAGTAAGGTAGTTGTTAAGTTTAGGTATTGTGTAGGATTAGGGATGTAGAACATGGTCATGCAGAATATGTGCTTTAAGTACTAATAAACAGCCAATATACTAGTAATACACATGCTAATAAGCAACTAGTTAAGAGTGAGAACTGGTCCCTAAACAAAAGTGTTACCAAGATCTTCACTAAAACCCGCCAAAATAAAGGTTCTGTTTAACTTTAAGAAATTATGACACAAATATATTACTACTGTACAACAGAATGCACTTCTCAAAGTAAAAAAATGAAAACAATTTAAGGAATGTCACACATTTCTTTATTTGTTTTTGTTTAAACAGTAAACCACTTTTGTGCAGCACTTTGACAAAAAAGGACTTGTTAAATTTGACTGCACTTAAAAGATTGTTCAAATTTTATGCATTAATATAATTACCGCCATTTTTGATAATAAAACTATTAGATCATAAAAACAATCTGAAAAAATGTAAACAAAATTTCTGCAAAGATAAAACATTTCATAGGGCACTATTGTTGTTAAAATTTTAATACATTAATTATGATTAGACATTAAAATGTAATTTTTCCACATTTAATTTTTAACGCAAAAAATAAAAATGGAACACATAAAAACAGATTTCATACAGCCCTAAATATAACATTTTCTTACTTGTAGTCTAAAAATAAACCCATCGCGTGCAGTAACTGTGTGTCTGAATGTAAATGTGTCCCATAAGACACCTGCATGTGTAAACAGACTCACCGGATCGAGCGATGCCGCTGTCTCTCTCATCATACAGTCCTCGGCCCGGCATGTCCATGGGGTTACTGTGTCCTGAGAGGAAGCAGACAAAGTCACGCAGGGACGATTTTAAAGAGCTTGCTTATCCCTACCCACCACCCATCCAGCCATGTTATCACCACTGTGATCTACCTACACATCAGCACAGACACATGCACACGCAGCAGGCAGGAGAGGGCAAACCGGTGCATTATGGGGGACGGGGTAGAAAGAAACCCTGGGCTTGTTAAAGCTAGAGAGATCACACCAGAACAGATCTACCAGTTACACGTCCTAAATGCTGTCACATAATCAAAGCACTAGCAAACGCCTTAGATGCACATGCATAACACACTAGTGCCACATGCAAACACTCGTGCACACACGCACGCCAACCTGAAAAGAAAGAGGCGCTCTTGATGAGACGGAGAGGGCCTTGCTCTGAGAGAGCCCGACGCGGGCTGCAGAGCTGAGAGAAACCTGTGCGGTACCGCGGTCAGGAGAGCAGGACGACAAATGAAGAGAAAGACACACATCCAACTGTTAGTTAAGTACAGGAAGAGACACAGAGATGCTCAAAAGTCTGGAATAATTGATATTTTTTAATGTTTTTCTTGAAACAAGTCTCTTATGGCTGCATTTATTTGATCAAAAATACAGTGACACTGTAATGCATATGTATTTTCAACATCATTACTCTAGTCTTCAGTGTCACATGATCCTTCAGATAACAACTGTTGAACAACTGTTTTCAACACTGATTATAATCAGAAATGTTTCTTGAGCAGCAAATCAGGATATTAGAATGATTTCTGAAGGATCATGTGACACTGAAGACTTAAAATGATGCTGAAAATTCAGCTTTGATCACAGGAATAAATGACATTTTAATATATATACACAGAAAACAGTTACTCAAAAGAGTAATAATATTTACTGTTTTGCAGTATTTTTGAGCGAATGAATGCAGCCTTGGTGAGAAGAGGAGACTTCTTTGAAAAATATTTTCAAAATCGTAATAACTCCACACTTTTGATCTTAAGCTGTCAGGACGAGACAGACAGACAGATGAACGGCAATGCCACACAGAACAACTCAATCTATGAAAAATTAATATTCAGTCTCAATTCAATGATCTGTGCTGTCAATTCTGTGGGTGTTTCACACAAACACTGCTGAAAACTGAAAACAATATACATGATAGTTAGGTAACACTAACAAAAACATATGCAGGTCATGGTTGCATTTTGCATAAAAAGAAATCAAGCCTATATTTAGGACCACTGGGATTTGTTGTTTCAAACTTTATGTTCATGACAACTAATCACATTTTCTCTCTCATTACCATCATCTTTCAGGACGTTTGGCTGTATAATAAACGACAGCACTATAAGCCACCCAGAGGATACAAGGGCTAATTTTGTCTTTTTAAAATTTTTCATTCAAAAAGTTCATGTTGTGGATTAAACGATGATGAACTGTAGTGGTAACGGTGATTGTAGTATAACGGTGACCTGTTTTGTTGTATAAATGACAACATAAAATCAAAATGACTGATGAATGTGGTGATGCATCAAGCAGCACTGAAATATTTACTATTTTCTATTGCATTAGCTCTCTCAACAACATCAAAACAGCTTAATTTCATATAAAAAAAAAATTCATGTATTTATTCATAAAGTAATTTTTCCTACAACATCAAAATACATGATTCTGATGAAAGAAAAGCTTCACGTTTATATTTTATTTACTAAATTATAGTATTTTATTTTACAACTTATTTATTAGAAATAAATCTAAATAAATAAACATATACTGTATTTATTTATTAAGCAAATAAATTAAGCAAATTTCTCCTTTCCTTTTCCTTGCCGGAAAAAACAGCAGATTAAAATGCTTTGAAATTCCTTCCTAAGGGATGTGACCATCCTAAATCCTGACATAAAATAAGTTTGGGTTAAACAGTTTCTTTATGCAAAGTAAAATGCCAAAATCTAAACAAAGAACTATGACCTGGACATGTTCTCAATGAGTCCTCAAAACAAACACATGATCACAATGTTTAAAACGGCACTGTGACGATTTGCACACGATGGAGGAAGACAGACACAGAAGAAAACTTGGGAAGACACTGAGATCATAAAACAGTGGAACAAATGTTTTTGGGAGCTGAAACTGCAAATGTCGTCAAAGGAATGATTTGGCTATTGAAAGTGTATGTGGAGTAAGTTCAGCCTGAGGTACGGAGGATCTTGCGTTACCTATGCTGCCCAGGAAGCCATTGGCGGCGGTGTTCTGTTCGGGCCGCAGCGCTCCAGAGTCCTGATTGATGAACTCTAAACTGTCCTGCAGTCTGTCAAGCAATCAAGAGGAGATCCAGATTTGATTTCATTTTATTGCTACATCAGCTTCATAGGCTAAGATTATACATTTAAAAAAAATAAATAAATAAATAAAAAAAGAATACATTCGTACACAATACAAAATACAAACATTTAAATAAAGCAATTAAAAAAAAACAGTGTGCATAAAATTCTATAAAAGATTCTTTTGAAAGAAATTGTAAACATTTTTCTGAGTCCATCGTATAATACAAGTCCTTAAGAGTTTGTAACTTTTGTCTCATGACATTAAATATTGGGCAGACCAAAAGCACATGCTTGCAATCAAGACGACAACAGTACAAAAATACACCGCTGAATGTGCAGGCGAGTGCGTGCGGCTTACGTGTTCAGGCTGCCATAGACGCTGCCGCCCGTTCTCGCTGTAAACACTTTACTGAGCATCAGCTGTGGAGGAGATCTGGACACAAACACACACATCTGATCAGCACAGACTGCTCATCACACACACCATCAGTCTAACATCCGTACGCTCTCCGTACCTTATCTCGTGGATCTTCAGCGTTGAGCCTTTGTAGCTCATGGCCACCGAGCCGAACATCATTTCTCCGAGCATGTTAGCGTCTGATGAGCACCGTGAGGAGCCCTGACAGAAAGACAGACAGAGCAAAGCACACAGGTTTGAGTGTGCAGGAGCAATCAACAGGAGTGTGTGATATATATATATATATATATATATATATATATATATATATATCTTCTCCAATAATACTGTAATTGTTGTTTTAACGACGTGAGAGCTGACTTTGTTGAGTGTGTCACTCAGTTTGCACAAACCAAACAAAAGCACGTCTAGAGAAGAATGCAGAATGCAGTTAGAATGATCCAAAATTCGAGATATGAAGGCCAAAATCCTCTGTAGGAGTTATCATCTTATCTTTCTATAGTTTAGCAAAATCACGCAAGCAGGAGTTCTGTTTTTTCCTGAATATTAATCACAATCGCAAACATCAAGTTAATATTAAGTGATAATAATTAGTGCTGGGCAACACTGCAAAATCAATTATCAGTTTTTATTTATATTAAATTTTTTTATATATTTAACTAGTCGACTTAAATATGTAACTACAACATGATTCAAATAACATTTTCTCGATTAACCATCTAATTACAGAAAGTTCTACTCCAAGTGCAGCACACATGAAGTTGTTAACATGGTGTAAATGCAAACAAATCACTTGTTAAATGTATTTGCAGAAAAGATGCATGAAATATGAAGGTACAAACTTGTCTTGAACATATATGTTCAGAAATAATATAAGAAAAATGCTTTTAAAAAGACTCAAAAGTCAAGGTAATTCAATTTCAAAATGGCTAAATGTATAACACTAGTAGACTATTATTAAATGTTTTGTATAAACAAATTAACAGCAGCTTTCAGTCTGTCACCATCATGCAAACATGAAATTTCAGACACACAGCAGTAGTTCTTTACAGATTTTTCATTCCACTGAACGCCAAGTCGGATCGTTCTTTTCTCTTAACGGTTATCATTTGCATATTTTCAACGTGTCTAATTCTAACATTTGGTAATATTTCTATTCAAAATCATAATTTCTCTTAAAAAAAAAAAAAAAAAAAGTGGCAAAATATTAAATTAGAATTAAATCGATAAAACCAGAAAAGTCCCCCGTTCCTAGGTTGAATAAAAGACTCAATAACGCACTCTTTAAAGCAGTGAACTGCCGCCAACTACTGGCAGTTTTAATTTCATATTTAACATATTTTAATATTAAAAATGTTATTTTTAAAACATTAATCTCCAACCATATTTGTATTTGCTGTGTAAATAGATCTAAATGCTTTAGATGTAGCTTCTGTAGTGCAAAAATTGATTTTGCGTCTCAGTCGAATGGAATTTATTGGTTAAAATATAAGAATCTGTCATACAAGATGAAGCATACATTTAACAACTTTAAGAAAAAAAATTGCATTCAATTGTAAGTAGGGATGTAACGATTAACCACGAGCCGGTTGAAAATCGATTCAAATATGCAACGATTCAAATCGGTTGAGATGCTAAACAAATCGCGATACAATTAGGGGTAGGAGTTTATATGAATGTATGTCTGAGGGGAACTTACTGTCTTTAGAAAAGTTTAGATGGTATTTTTTCTTTTCATCTTGCCTCTGTATAATGCATATTAAAATTCATGCTGCTGTTTACAGCGGAAACCAAGGAAACGCTACAAGCGCCACCTGCTGGCAGAGAGTGCATCTGCGTCTCATTCGGCTCGTCTGCTGTTTCTGTTTCATGCAGATATTTTATGTAGTTTCACAAAACTGAAGTCAGACCATTCTGTTGTTGCTTCAAATTTCGAAATTATACAATCTAATTTAGATTAAAAACTGCTCATGTTGCATGTATGCAGCATCTTTGTTTGGATCATGATTAAAATGCAGTGGTTGCCTCTCATTTTAAAGGGAAAGAGCACAGACAAAGCTTTATTTTGTTTACATGAAGAGATTTCTTTTATTTGTGTTATTTATTTGATTTGGGGTTTGTTTTAAAATTGCAATTTAGTTTTGTTATTCACATTTACATTAGGCCTATATTTACATTTTGTTATTTAGCAGACGCTTTTATCCAAAGTGACAAAGCAATCAAAACCAACAAAAGAGCAATAATATGCAAGTGCTATATTATTTTAGTGTTATATTTCAATTTCACAAAGAAATGTGCAGCATTTTGTCCAAGCAATAATAAAAGGACACATTTCATTTATAATTTGTCTTAAATCTCATTTTGTTAAAAAAAAAAAAAATTATATATATATTTATTGTGAATCGAATCGTGAAATCAAAATTGTGAATTGAATCATGAGTTGAGTGAATGGTTACATCCATAATTGTAAGTGGCAAATGTTGGCCATTAATGAAACGGTCAATTTCTGTGAACTGACCACTGGCACAGAATATGAAGAATATGAAGAGAGAGGGAGGGAAGGCTTGTGACGGGACTCACCTGGAAGCGGTTTTGTTCTTTGGGCTCGGAGGCGCAGGACGAGCTGCTGTCCAGGGAACTGGAGCTGCCGCCTGTAGGCCTCAGCTGACAACACTTCCCAAACATCTTCGCCTGTGCCTCTCCACACACCCTCTGCAAACAACACACGGACAAACTCAACAACCCAGCGAGACGCTCTTGAACGCAGTCACTAAGCCTGAGAAACACACTAGTTCATCAAGACTCACGTTCAAGGTGTATGTTTGTCTGGAGTGTGAATGCAGCAGCACACAAAAGCAAATGCTGTTTTAAAGAGTTAATGCTGAATCAATTGTCACTGATCATTTTTTAAAGGTGCGATGGGGAGAGTCTGAATTGAATGATGAGACATAACCGCAAAACAAATAAACATCCAAAAAGAAACGGTGAGACCAGTTTAATATGATTCAGGATCAGATGAGTCTGTTCTTTAAATGAATCATTCAAGACAACTCTCAAACGCAGCTGAATCAGTCTGCTTACTCATTCACAGAATCCAGAGCAGTTACTGAATTAGCTCACGCAAGAATGAATAATCTCTCATTCCAAACTCATATTAATTTCATCTTTAAAACAGAAGTTTATTTATGTTCAGAGATTTCATAATGACTTCATAACATCTGATCCACATTAATGGAGCCTTTTTATCCAAATCTTGTGAATGAAAGCCTAAATGAGATATTTTCATTGTATAAAGTGATCACATCATATATAAACATACATGTTTTATTTTCATTTTTTAGTTTAATGGATTTAACATTTGCTTTCACAGCATTATTTTTTCTTTTTAGACTGTAGTTACATTGTTAGAATGTAATGTGATTTTAACCCTTTTTGCACATAATATATAGCATAGCCTACATGATTACATTCACTATATTTGTTTTCAGAGCCTTTAATATGAACATCATTTCATTGGACAATATTTGGCAGGATGGAAATAATTTTTTTTTTCTTCTGTTCAAATAGAAAAAGTAGAAAATACAGAGATACCGTCTATCACAATTCAGATGTTTGTTTGTTTTTTGCAATATTGCCCAGCCATAGTCTTTATGAACATTTTGAAGCTTTAAAATTTTTGTTTGCATGGCCTTAATGGATCTCTAAATAGCCAAGTGTGCATATAAACACTTTTTTTCGTATGCCATTTAACTTCAGCCCTTGTTATGAGTCAATAAAGAGTGAATCCCTTCATATCTCTGTGAAGTGTTACATGAGAGGTCCAGATGAGGGAAAGGCCTGAGTTAATGAGTGTTTTGGCTGTGCGTGCCAGGCTCAGTGTCTCTAATGGCTCATGCTGAGTCTCGTCCTGCTCTGTGAAGAGCACAAAGGAACTCGAGCATGTGAAACTGTCATATGACTTCCTTAACAACTCGTGAGCAGTTTGCTTACTCGCTCTCTTCTGCTCTCAGTCAATGACTCTCTGTCTCTCTCTCTCGCTAGTGAAACAATATCCTCTGCCAAAAGCGTCATGTGATTGCAGCCGCAGCTCGGCTCCATATCAGCGATCTCCAGAGCCTCACCCGAACACACTAGACAGGCTGTTTATTATTCATATGGCTGCATTGCATACCAACAGCAGCTTGAACCTGCAGTATACATCAATCAACCTGCAGCTGATTTTAAAGAGCATGCTTTACATTTTACCAACCACAGCAATATTTTATGCACACATGGCATGCTGTGTTTTCATTTAGCAGGTTTCAGGTCAAAGCCATGAACTGACTGATAAATATCAAAGGTTAAGTAACTGAATAAATCCAGAGCTCACTTATTTATAATGTTGTACCATTTGTAACGATCGGTAATGACACTGACTTAAATTTCATGACACTTTAGTCAGGGTTCCTATAAGGTTTATGAAGGTAAATTTAAGACTTAAAGACCCTTTTAAGATGAAGTAAAGAAAATGCATGAAATAAATTGAATGGAACACAATAAATCATTGTTTTCTTAATGAGTTATATTAGCAACACTTCAGTGTTTAAACATACAATTTCCAACTGATTTCCATTACTTTTTAATAATTAATTTAAAAACAACAAACAAAACTCTAGAATCTCACAAACACTAGAAATAAACTTTTACTGCACCTTCTGATCACACTGCAAAAAAGTGCTGTTCTTCCTCAGAATTTTTGTCTTGTTTTCCAGTGCAAATGTCTAGAGACTCTTAAATCAAGATGCATTTACTTGAGAAGCAAAATCTTGTTTTATGAGAAACTGCTCAAAATGAAGTGAGCTTATAATTAAAACAACTCAGAAAATGGGCTCAGAAAAAAAATCTATTTATTTCAAAGAGAAAACAAGTTCTCATTCCCCATTGACAGATATTTGTTCTTGTTTTAAGCATAAACTCAATGGGTATTTTGTTCAACTTCTCAGAAAACAAGACTTCATATGTTCAATTTGGCTCTCAAGTAAATGTATCTTGATTTAAGAATCTTTAGACATTTGCACTGGAAAACAAGGCAAACACTGAGAAAAAGATTCATTTTTACAGTGCATGCAACATTTAATGATTTAAGAGCTTTTAAGGCCTTAATTTGCAGAAGAGTGAATTAAGATCTGCAGAAATCCTGTTTGGTGCACAAAACATTTTGAAACGGACATCAATTTCGCAACATCGACACTCTTCATGAACTGAATTACTTTAAGGTTCTTGTTTCCTCTTATCTCATCACATTCAATCCAGACTGATTGTTTTGCCAAGGGGGAAACACAGATCAGAATTCCCTTCACATTTCACGTCACAGTCAGATGACAATAACAGGTGTGGAAAATGTTGGTTTTTTCGGTAAACCAGCTTTTGCACTGCACCCACAGCCTCATGACAGCTAATGACAAACAACCCGCAGACGTGACAGAGAGCTCGACACGCCTTCAGTCATGTGAATGTGAAAGAATGCTTACACACTCAGTGTCAGCTGATGCTATTATTACTGGAGATAAGGCCTCTGGTTCACACAGCACTCACCGTGACCGGGGCATCTTCCGTGCTTCTCTTTCTGGTGTCCGAGTCGAAGAGGACGTTCCTGCCGCGCCGCTCGCAGTCCTGGTAGACGATGAGACGGATCTGGCTGGGCTCCAGCTCCGGTGATGACCAGCTGAGGGACACAGACATGAACATGAGCACCGCAAACACACTAGCCGGGTTTCCATTCAAAGTTGCCAATTTAACTTGTGCGGAAAACTGGAATATCGCATAAAACATTTGCAAACAAGCACCAATTCCATCCAAAGAGTCAAAGAGAACAAAATCGTCACTTCCTGATAAACTGCCACTAAATCACTAAGTAAGAGAAGCCACTGAATATAATAATTTTCATATATAATAAACGACTTGCGCCTCAGAGCGAGCAGACAAAACACAGATCATTTGATTTAATACAAAAATTTTAAATAAAGCAATTATAAAACAAAATGTACATAATATTTTATAAAAGATTATTTAAATTTACTTTTGAAAGAAATTGTAAAAGATTTTCTGGGTCTATCTTATAAAACAAGTTCTTAAGAGTTCGTCCTGATAAAAACCTTTGTCTCATTACATTAAATATTGGGCAGACCAAAAGCACATGTGTCACCATCAAGTGAACCTCACAATACTGACATTTTGGTGCTTCTTCACCAATCAATAAATGTCCACGAGTTAATCTCGTATGTCCAATACGACACCTTGTATACACAACTTGGACATGCCTAGGTTTAAAAGAATTAATATATCTTGTTCCTACAGCAGAATTTATTTTAAAAAAAAGTTTGTTATTTTGACATTCTTCGCATTCCGTTTGCCATTTCTCCAATATGTATCTGCAGACAAAACACAATAAATGCAGTCACTGCTTTAGGAAGCGAATGCCAGCTGTTCTGGGGGGCAATTATACAGAAATACTCTGACCACAGACTTTGCTCGGGCATTTCAGAATGACCATGACAACATTTCAGATGCTGTGGAACGAGATCGGTCCGCTGGTTAGTAAAGTTTTGCCGTCCCATAGCACAAAGTCACATGACTTGTTTGATATTTGGCAAATGCGTTTCTATCTTTCATTATTCGCATTAAGCCTTTTTCGCACAAGTCAAAAACCACCTCATGCGAGTGTAAAAACTTTTGTGCAAATTAAGGGATTTCCATCACTCGTTTCTGATGCAATACTTTAAAACGCGCATTAAAACAGAGTGATGGAAACATAACTACAGACAAGTTTCCTTCAGCCACCAGAAGCGAGGGTTTGGCCCGCTGCCACTCATCTAACCAGGAGCTGTGAGCGGATAGGGAAGGATTTTGAGCGGGATGAAGGCAGCGAGGGCAGGAATGGCATGGGCAGGAGTTATTTCTGTGCTCTGCGTCAAGGCAGGTGAAGAAAGACCCAGAGCACGCGTCTGTTTACTCGTCACATTCCTGAAGACTGGACTCATTTGCCATCCACACACAGAGCACATCATCCACTTTATCAGGAATTGAGACAAACAAGCTGCGCACAAAGACAACATGACGCACAACCTTCACAACACCAAAACTCAATCACAACCATAATCTTCACAGCTGATCTCAAGAAAACTAACTCTTCTTTCATCCTAGTCTTAAACTGTGAAGAAACAAGCCAATGCTGATGGCAGATATATCACACACGGAAATAATACACCCACAGCATGGTTGCAATAAAACTTTTTATTTTACATTACTAAAATAATTGAACATTTTGCAAAAGAATCAATTTGAATAAACCTGTTAAAATCAGACTGAAACTTTAGAGAGAGGCTTCATGATATTGTTCTGTAATCCTACAGTTGTATATTTTTCTCAAATAAATAAATTCTTAAAACTACATGAATAAAGTAAGTGAAAACTGTACCCGACCCTGTCAGTAATTTAAATAATACCAGTGATACATTTTATCAGACTAGTTAGCTTGCAGTAATTATGCACACAGTGCACTGTGAATATGATATAATACCAGAGTAGGATTTACCACAAAGCACTGTTCTCTCGCACAGGTCACGTGACAGCAGAGAAGTTTTAATGCACACAAAAACGTCATTCAACACTGATTAGTACTAAATTAATGGTTGATTATCAGCCGATATTAAGCATTTTATCAGTCGGAGGTGGGAGGTGGAGGTAGGACTTTTATTTTGTCCATTTGAACAGTATTGTCTGTCTTTATTTGTTTATTGTCTTTAAAACTTCCGTCCAAAATTATTAGAAATGTAAAACATTTTATCAGTTGATAAGTTTTTTTCTGTTTGATAGCTAAGTGTTGGAGGCGGGACTTTTATTTTGTCCATATGAATAGGATTATGCTCTGTCTTTATTTGTTTATTGTCTTTAAAATTTCTGTCCAGTATTATTAGACATGATAAACATTTTATCGGTCGATAAGTTTCTTTCAGTTTGGCCATTAAGTGTTTGAGGCGGGGCTTTTGCTCTTTCAATGCATGGAATTTTATTTTGTCAGGATGAACAGGATTATTCTTTGTCTTTAACATTCCTAATCAATTTGGAACGAAACTTTAAACAAAGACCATAAATGAGTAAACAAAGTAAATGACATGACAATTATAGAGCTTGCCTTTCTAGAAGTACTAATAGAAAGGCATGTGCGATAATACTTTCTCATACTGTCGACGTTAAGCAAACACACATTTCTATCATTTGAATACGTCTTCGAATATGTAATAATTATTTACAGAAACCTCAAACATTTTGGTAAGTCCATCCATGCAAAACGGATGTGGACAGGAGAGTTCAGATGTTACTGATGTAACTTATATATTATGTGCGTGTGTATTTTGTGTGTGTATGTGTCTGTGTGTGTATGTGTAATATATATATATATATATAACAAAGCTAAATTTAAAATTAGTAATTACTAATACTAAAATAGCAATGCAATTTTTTTCCCGACAGTAATGAGAATCATAGCAGGCAACTGATATTTTCAGGGGGAGACAGGTGACATAGAGGGTGACAAGATCTAGACTACTATCTTCACAGTGATCCTGTATGCACTGCTCCAAAATGAGAACGAGTCCTTAAGCTGCGGACCGTAATCTGCTGGACGTTACATAACACCTGATCATCATTACAGCTCACAGCGAGGAGGACGAACACAACCCACAGCGAAACCTCTCACTCACAGTGACACAAAAGCTGTCATGCTGTTACTACAGCAGCCACACGCAACGACTGCAAAGCCACACACAAGCAGAAAGCAAGCGGTCATCAGGTACCTGGGCATCAGAGTGTTTGCACCTGTGCGCTTTCCCATCCTCTCGGGCCCGCAACTCTCTCTTCCTCAGCACAGAGCGCTGCTAAGAATAGCAATGAACTAAATTCACAAAACAACATCAGACTGTCAGGTGACCTCCAGGCCGAGCTGGACAGCGCCGGACAAAGACATGGTGGACACGGCGAGACTGAAGACAGTGTGATGTGGGCATAGAGAGGCTAACGCGACCCCTCCGGACTCCTGCGAGTGGAGGTCAGCGTCTGATCGTGTTGGCCGTTACATAAAGAAAGTATCCAGAGCGTGACGCACTTCCTGTACGCTAGCTGGGGTCGTTTTTGAATGCATGCAGTGGGAATGTTTCCAGGATGCATTCCTGTCAGCTCGCTCAAGCGGAGCCTACGGGAGTCCAGCGGGGACAATAATAGCTCAGGCTCAGTATCTGCTCTGTGAAGGAGCGCAGCTGCTGCTCTATGGCACATCAACTCAAAGCATCAATCACCAAAACAGCCTTACAACATGCATGCTTCATTTTCTGCAGTGACTGAGTCCGTCAAGGACAGAAATATTAGTCGAGTGTAAAATTAAGACTGACACCACATTTAGCTCACAAGTAGGGATGTAACACTTCACCCAACTCACGACGCGATACGATTCGCAATACGATTTTCTCACGACTTCTAACAAAATGAGATTTAAGACAAATTCTGAATGAAAAGGTGTCCTGTTATTATTTCACAGACGAAACGCTGCACATTTCTTTGTGTATCAAATAACAAAACTAAATTGAAATTGTAAAACAAACCCAAATCAAATAAACACATAATACAAATAAAATAAATCTCTTCGTATAAACAAACTAATGGTGTGTGGGTCAAAGACGAAAAAGGGTTTAAGCATAAAAACAATAAGTGTAATACTGCTTTAAATTGTTGCTGTTTTTCCCCCCAAAAAATTAAAAAGTTTTCCGTTTAATTTAATTGCAAGTTTGTTTTTGTTTTTCTGAGTAAAAAAATAAATATCATACATTTTTCCCTGATTTACAGAAGACGCCCACTAAAATGTCATTCAGTGTAACAGTCTTATCAGGCATATTTACAACAAAAATCAATTTATGACATATTAAAAATCTAATTACTTTCACCCCAAATACTAATTAGTTGTAATTTTACATTCTTAAAATTTGACATTATCCTATGTTTTGCCTATTTGTCAGTAACAATTTTTTACTGATTTAAAAACAATATAATTTAATATGCTCCCTTATTCTCTTATATAATTTAATATGTACAAGTCAGAATAAGCACATTGTTTGAATTTTTACATAAACATGTTACACTGAATGACAATGTAACATTATTTCAACCAAATTTTGACATTTTATTCTCCAAAAACTTATTTGAAACCTTAAAATTAGACACTTTACTTACATTTAATGTCCTTTCTATGCACATAAAATCACTTTTGTAAATTTCTTTTGATGCGGACATCTTAACATCTTTGATCCGTGTGCAAAACAAAAGCGGATTTAATTATTTGTGCGAGTACATTACATACAAAATCAATGCAAAGGTGCAAATGCACGCAAGGCCACACCACTGCCGCAAATGCACAATATACGCTTCAATCACGTCTTCCTCACAAATTGAAAAATTTAAACTCGAGTGGAAAATTTGCATGACGTGTTGTCGCGCAAGCCAATCAGCAAAGAGCTTATTGAAATGTCCAGTTTGACACATTCAGTTATATCAGAAAATGGAGGAGAGCATTACGTGATGATTTTATTTACACTATCTGAACTAAACAGAAACAGCAGACGAGTTGAATAAGAATGCAAATTCACTCTCTGACAGCAGGCGGCGCTTATGGAACAGCAGCAATACAGCATTTCCTTGGTGACCGCTGTAAACAAAGCAGCGCTGCACTTATAAACGCTACTATAACATGCTTTATAGAGGCAAGATAAAATAAAAAAAATACCATCTAAACTTTTATAAAGACAGTGAGTTCTCCTCAAAGATACATTCATATAAACCCCAACATCCAACTGTATTGCAATTCGTTTAATGTCTCAACCGACTTGAATCGTCACATATTTTTATCAATTTTTAGCCGCCTTGATGCGCATCGCTACATCCCTAGTGTATATTGTATATTTGCGATCAAATGATCAAAAGTAAAAACTTGGTTTCGCACTGTTTATAAAGAACATGATGAAATTATGATTAACTGAAAAATCTAGTTTACAACAAATGCTTTTCAGAGCACAAACTGGACCGCCTTTTAACACACACAAAAAAACAAAACATACTGCATCATCACAAAGCATCTCTGCTGTATCTTCGTCCATAGGCAGCGTGAAAAATGTAAAGGCAGCATAAGCAACTCAATTGTGAGGGCATTACATCATATTTTGATTCAATTACGTTATAATAATTTAACAATTATATTAATTTACAACTGTGTGTTTGCTGCTTAAAAATATGGGTGGATTTTCACATTGGTCTGAACAAAAACAGCAGATGGGTTGATGAAAATGTTTTCTGAAACATTCTGAAATGTTGATAAATTCATTCTCTGCCAGTAGGTGGCAGAAATACAGTGGTTTCCCTGCTGTACACAAAGCAGTGCTGTGCTCATAAATGCTACTTGAGAATGAGTAAACCAAAGTTTCTTCAGACCCGCTCTTGTTAGTCATCGATGACTTTAGGTGTATTCATCAAGAACAAAGCCTCTCTGGATTTATATTGAGTGAAGTCATCTGTCAGTCCATCCACACTGGACCACAACAAAGTAAGCCAAAAAGATGATGTTTAAGACAAAATCCTTTGAAGTGAGATCAATAAGATTTCACTGGGAACACAATCATTCTAACGCAGCATGACAGTACAGGAGAAGCAGCCGTGTGTGTGTCGTTTGAAAAGTGACGACCACTAATCTGACTGTGCAAGAACCAGCTCTTGGTCCTGAACTCTGAAGTCCTGACCAGCATGACATGCAACACCACAGTCCACACTCATGATGTACAGTGAAAGAATGAGACATCAGTGGAGCACTTCATCATGAATCACTCACTGAGTTATCGACTCATCTCAAACTCTCTCTACCTGTCATGAGCACACCGAAACAGACGCTTGATGACAGCAGCAATGCTTCAGTCACACGAGGCTCAGTGCACAAAGACATAAACCTAGAGCAGTGGTTTTCGATCCTGGTCCTCGGGATCCACTGCTCTGCACATTTTGTATGTCTCCCTGGTTTAACACACCTGATTCAGATCATCAGCTCATTAGCAGAGAGCTCCCTGAACTGAACTGTGTGTGTCAGATAAGGGAAACATAGAAAATGTGCAGAGCGGTGGGTCCCCAGGACCAGGATTGAAAACCATTGACCTAGAGCCTTACGATCACAGCGATGCAGAAAACTGAATCATGGAATTCAGTCATAAAAATGGAAATTACTGTAAAACACATAATTTGGAAAATTTTGGATGAATGAATCATAAGTAGGGCTGTTCACAATATGGTCTATTGTCTGTGAATATTGAAGCACAGAGAGACTGCTGTAAATATGAATCCTGCTTGTTTTGTGTGTCTCTGTGTGACTAAATGGCACGGATGTGCAGTTTCACCTACTTAAGCACATGACACTCACAATGTTTTCAGCGTCTGCAGTCTCAGTCTCACTAAATAACGACATAAATACATGAACAACATCTCCAGAACTGCTGTGAGAGTCTCTTCAAGAGTATCTGACCGTTTCTTTTGAGAAAAACTACCATCATATACACACAAACAAAACTTCACAGCAACCCATCAAAATAAAAGTTCAGTTTAACTTGAAGAAACTGTGACCAAACACTACTACTACTTTTACTAATAAAATAAAATTTTTATTTTTAAAGAATAATCAAATATACAAATATCTTTTTTTATGTTTTAATTGTAATGGTAAACTTGCGTTTAGAAAAATGAAAGGGTTCATTTAATTTTCAATTGATTTAAAAGATAAATGAATGGCTTATGCCATCATTTGTTTACCAGAAAAATTAGATTACACAGAATTTCTGGGAGAAAAAAATAAATAAAAATTATAGGGCCCTATTATTTTAAAAAATTAAATAAAAAATATGTTTTGAATATTAAAATTTAAATAAGCCATTAAAATGGAATCCAGAGCAATTTAAATGGAAAACAGAATTTGGTTAAAAAAAAATAAAGCAGAATTTGATAAAAAAAAAAAAAAAACATTTCATAGGGCCCTAAAAATGCATTACTATTATATAGTAGCATGTACTTTTATAATACAACTTATTAAAACTCTTTCTTGTACTACATTATTAGTAATACATTTCTATAATATTATTCGAATAATACACTTTGTATTAAATCAAAACACAAAATCCATAAAATTTAGAATTTTAAAAAAAATAAAACATTTCACAAGGCACTAATATTGTTGAATTTTTCATACATTATTAAACTCTTAACATTTTAATCCAATTGACTAGACTTCCTTTTTGATTAATTTATTTAAACCACTTAAATGAGATTAAAACACAGAATTTGGGAAAAAATAAAACATATTCATAGGACCCTAGATAATCAATTAACTGATTTTTAAAAACTTTTTTTTTTTTTTTTTAAATGCTGATTAATCGCTGCAGTTGTTACAGTTGAATGGGAAACACTATATTTGTTTCCAAAAGCGTGTCTGATGCGTGTAGAGATGGCACGAGGTCTCCAGGTCCGGCTGAAGGTAATCACTGGCAGAGCACACAAAAGCTTTCGGGCTCAATCAAGAACGATCTGTCCTGCCAAAAACCAGAAATGTGAGCAGCCCTTTGGTTCTTCTGAGCAGGGTCACCCATAAAGCTGCCCTCTCTGCTATCTTAGGTACTACGGGCTCTTTACGCACGACTGGCCGCGTCAGAGAATGACGTCCTCATGTTGACAACACTGGCCAACAAAACCACTGGGAGAACAACATTCACCAAGTTTATTGTAATTACTCAGGGCTCTAGACTCATTCTTCCCACTGGTCGCACTTGTGCGACTAACTTTCTCAGTTGGTCGCAGGAGCACATCATTTGGTCGCAAATTTTATTTATTTATTTATTTGAAACAACATTTGATTAATCAATGCATGCTGATGAACTTTTATCATAGTTTATAGTTATATGGTAACGAAAGTGTTCAACATTCAACCCGTTCTTTTTCATCAGTATTATTTGTGATTTAAATTTTGTGAACAGGAATTCCTTTTTTGCTTTCACTTTCAAATTCGTGATCTTGGTGTCACGCTTTACAAGAAAAGATAATTGTCTGTTTTGCTTATATCTATACACCTTTCACTTTTTAAGACTAAAACAAAAGATGGATTCATTGTTATTCTTAATTAAAAAGCACAACAACAATAAAACAGTACGTTACAATGACAAACTAGCTTACATAACATTTATTAACAAAAACGAATAAGACTAGGCATGGCATAGGACATCACGTGCTGTATTGATTAATAAATTACAGAATGTTTAGCAAACACTGAGGAATCAAATAATAATAATAATAATAATAATATAAAAAAATTAAGGAAAGCCTCCATAGCGTAACGTGAGGTAAACAGCAAAGATAACAAGCTTTTCAAAACGAAAACAAAAAGAAAAGTAAAACTAAACTGGCTGTCGCTGACAGGACTTGCATGTTTTTTTCTACAAGAATATCAACATGTTCACGTTCTCTGGTTTAAGAAGCAGTCTTTTACTTTAGTTTGAAAACCAAATCCTCCGTTACTCTCAGTCCGCTGCGCGCACCTTCGCGCTCGTGCTGACGCGCCGAGTATAAACCAGAAGCGCTCGCGCTGAAAGCGCCTCTCTTCACGTGATCAGTGAAATCTGACTCCTGCTACAATGTGCCGCGGGTCTGCAGTGCGCGCTGTATGAAGCAGACGCTTTGGAGCAGTGCAGACCATGCACTCGCACAAGTGCGACCACGTCAAATTTTTACTCGCACACTCTCAAAAAATGGTCGCAGTCTAGAGCCCTGTTACTGCTTCACATATTAACTGAATGAAGTGCTCATTCATCTGAATGCGCTCTCGGGAAGATTCTGTCTATAGCGATCTCAAATGCAAACGGGAGAAAAACATAAACACATGCAAGGAGAGAGTTGTGTGGAGAGGACATAATCCAGGATGAGAGGTCATAAGGTCAGGGCACACACTCAAATACTATGCTATGTTCAGCTGCTCTCCTGATCTCACAGCATTCAATCACTTGTCCTCATAACATTAACATGTTCAACACTAGTCAATATAAAACACTTAACTTACACCATAGTAGTCTACATATTTTTAAAGGTTGGTCATATTTTAGGCTTTTTAACAGGCTATGCTGAATCCGATATCAATGTGGCTGATTGCCAATATATAATGCAATTTGTTGACAGCACATGTTCATTATTAAATTAACCGATACCCATTGGACATGTGTCTGTCAACCCAACAATGTAGTTTATACTCTTCTTTACTATGTTTCTTCATGATTTTGTACTTAAAGTAGAAAGATTGACACTTGCGCTCCTCTTTGTCAAAGTACTCACCATTTAATTCTGTCTTGATTTATAATTGTTCATCAGCTCCATTTCAAATTGTTCTCTTTTATTTCCGTGTCAGTAAGTGTGTCTCATGACGTTGATATGTTCCCTGTCTCGCAATATAAAAAATGTCTACCACTACGGATCTCAAACAGGGGTCTAGGACCCGCTAGGGGTCAAGGGCCACAAGATGGCTTTAAATGATTGAAAATAAGACAAAACACGGTTTAAAATAAGCTAAAACAGCTAAGATGCAATTACCATTATTATTTCAATTCACTGAATTCAATCTATTTAATTTCATTGAATTTTATCCTGGACAACCTGGATATACTGTAAGTGGGGATTTTAAAAGTGTGATTTCTAGATGGAGAAAAGTCATAGAAATTAATACAAAAAAATAGTTCATTTTTTAAATGATAAATATCATATTCTATGATATTTTGTCAAGTACATATGGCTATTTTTGATAAAATAATTAAAAAATAAATACAAACTGAATATCATATTCTATATCAAGTAGAAATGGCTATTTGTGTGAAAAATAACTTAAATGACAAAGATCATTATATCCATTGGTAATTAAATGTCTAAACCACGCAGAACATTCAGTTATTGTAATTACTCTAATAATGAATAATATTAATTATGGAATTTAATAATTTCACTGAATAATTTCCATGAATAAAAAGTCTGAAAATAAGCAGCTTTGTTATTATAAGTGGAAGTATCAGAAACAGTGAGTAGCCTAGGAGTCAAAAAGGTTAAGGCTGATGATACACAGGGCAACTTTTTTTGAGCAATGTTGCTTGGGCATTTTCCCACTAAGAATGGGTAACAAATTTCTATTTGGATATTTTAGGTCAGTCGTGGGCTCTGTGTCTCACCTGGTTGCCTGTTGACATTTCTCAAAGTTGCCTGGCAACATTGCTCAAAAAGTTGCCCAGTGTATCATCAGCCTAAGAACTGCTGGTTTTTACTTTCTGTACTGGAAGCTCCTAACACCAAGACGAATTTCTTGTGTGTGTAAACACACTTGGCAATAAAGCTCTTTCTGATTCTGGTTTATCGTCTATTACTTCAGGATCATTTAAAGATGAACGGTCAAAAATAAGATCATGTCAGTGTGCAACAGAAATGAATCCAACGCCAAATGCAAATTTCAGTGCTTTAGTCCGATTCCTGCAACAGAAGCAGCACACATTCTGTGATGGATATTACGTGCATCTGCACGCATGCTGCACTGGCACAGATCTGCGTCCCCGTGTGACCTGCACATTTCAGCCAAATTATCAGACTGCGTGGAATGCACTGACAGCACGAGGTCACGTGCCAGTTTGCGGCTTATCACGCAAACACGAGCAGCTTTTATCATCACAAACATAAAATTATGAGCGCATTTAGAGAAAAGACCGCCAATAGTACAGCGGACTCTAGACTTGATGAGGGTACACAGGATCGCCAGTTCTGCATTTAATAAACGCAGAACTTCTGAGGACTGACAGGAAATGAAATAAAATAAACGTAACGTTATTGTAAGGCTTTGTGGAGTAAATCATATGTGTTTAAAAAAAACGCTAGCCAGATCCGGTGACATAAACCAACAAAGGGTCGTCAGGCAGTGTCGACTGAAGCCAACTAGCATGAGGCTAAACATTCAGGCTACAGCTGGAGATAACCTTACGTAACCATAAACACACACACGAATCTAAGCTAAATATATATACATACACATATCCACAGAACTTCACCAAAATTGATTCAAATGAATCTGTTATGTTTCTGCTCTCCGGAAGCTGAGAT
Organism: Tor tambroides; assembly: GCA_021397915.2. Classification (NCBI taxonomy): domain Eukaryota; kingdom Metazoa; phylum Chordata; class Actinopteri; order Cypriniformes; family Cyprinidae; genus Tor; species Tor tambroides. The sequence continues at coordinate 52,886 of JAFVLL020038006.1, forward strand.
GAAAAGCTCGACACGTAACGTACCTGAACACCGCGTCCTCTTTGCTGCATTTCGCGGGCGGTGAAAACGCGCTTCTTTTGTTGAAGAGTTTGTGAAATAACGTGGGGGCCATAATGGACCCACAATTTTGAAGGAAAAATCCTTTTCTTGTGTTTAATTCTTGAGCCACACTCGACTCCAGCACACAGACTCCATTTGTGGGCCAGTCATATGACTGCCATTAGTCACAAGAGCTGCTTGGCAACGCCACTGCTCTCTGATTGGTCGATTATTCGCTGCGCTCCCCTCCGCTTTCCTGATTGGCTGATATTTTGGTTCATAGACCACGTGGTCAGAACGGCTGTGTTGATGTTTTGGGGTTAAATTTAAGACTGATGCATTTAATCTGTTTGTGCTTTTTATGCTCAGTGATACACAGAGACATTAAAAGAAAGAGCAATTGCACAATAAGAATCTTCTGTTTTCGTCTTTTTAATATTTATTCGTTTTTTTATACAAACATCTAATATAAATAATTTCATTTGTTAGCTTCTCCTTCCATTTAAAGCCTATATTTGGCATGTTAATATCTATAAGGCATTGTTGGTTTCTCATTTTGACGACTCTGCATTAAAATCATCAGTTAAGTACATATTACATAACTTGATCAGTTTTAACTTCATTTTACATTGGTATATACCAAGAGTTGAATATTATTAAGCTCTTGTGTTTGTTTAAAAAGTCTCACCCAAACACGCAAGTATTCATCCATCTAGAGGTCTTAAACACTGCAAGGTCATTAAATGCATATACAGATATTTGTAGAAATGTAAATTAAGCACGTAATTTCAGTGTTGACTGCCCTCTGCTGGTCAGATATGGGTTTCTTAACTTGTAAGAAAAGGATGTTGAGCTGCTGAAGTCTCACATAGACATTATCTATAAAGAACAGAGAAATGCACACAAAAGGAACATGAATTCCATTTCAATTTCAAAAAGGTTAATATGGGAAATGAGAGCAAATTACCGGTTTGGCAGGAAACTTAAATGAGCGTGTTTGTTTGAGTCTCTGGAAAAATGCTTCCCTCTCACGCTCATTTGCAAAGTCAAAAAATTTCACAGACTTGGAGAAAATGTCTCGCGATCCCACCGGCTTGCATCTGCTTGCTTTAACCAGCTTTACTCCAGAGTCCTGCTGCTCTGTCTTACCACGTTTACGGCTTGATACGTTTTGAATGCTCACAATATCGCTGAACGTCACTTTTCTGCATTTTATTGGGTTTTCCTTTTCTGCAAAACACTAAAAAGGAAGTTTTCTCATGATCCTGTTGATGTTATGATGCTATATATACACATATACAGTGACCAGCCAGACTCTATTCACCCTGTGATATCATCAGTAGCATTACTCATTTCCAGTAGAATGCAAAAGGGAAGCAATTAGTCATGCAGATATGTGACCCTGGACCACAAAACCAGTCTTAAGTGTCAATTTTTCGAAATTGAGATTTATACATCATCTGAAAGCTGAATAAATAAGCCTTCCATTGATGTATGGTTTGTTAGGATAGGACAATATTTGGCCGAGATACAACTCTTTGAAAATCTGGAATCTGAGGGTGCAAAAAAATCAAAATATTGAGAAAATCACCTTTAAAGTTGTCCAAATGAAGTTCTTAACAATGCATATTACTAAGCAAAAATTAAGTTTTGATATATTTACAGTAAGAAATTTACAAAATATCTTCATGGAACATGATCTTTACTTAATATCCTAATAATTTTTGGCATAAAAGAAAAATTGATAATTTTGACCCATACAATGTATTTTTGGCTATTGCTACAAATATACCCCAGCGACTTAAGACTGGTTTTGTGGTCCAGGGTCACATATGAATGTGACCATACATAGACATAATATGAAAGATGTAACAGAGTATTAAATCACCTTTATCGCAACAGGGGAAAGACCTACAACCCTAGTATTCACAGGTGCTCTCTCATTAGCTGATTTTAACACACATCCTGCAAACAGCAGAAACAGAGTTTTATTTAATAAAAAAAGAAAAAGAAAAAGGAAAAAGTCATGCCATCTACTGTATTTATAACTTGCATGTAGTGAAACTCAAGTACCTGATGCAATATCTGATGCCAAGGTTTCAGACGGCACACGTAAAGGAGAGAGGCTGAGAAATATCATTTTAGTAAAATTTTGGAATGACCTTAATCTGAGCAGTATATCAGCACATATTATATATATTCATGTATACAGTGCTCATCAAAAAATTGGAAACATTACTATTTTTTAAATGTTTTTAATGAAGGCTGCATTTATGTGCTCAAAAATACATTAATATAAAAAAAAAAGCTTTCTATGGTAATATACAGTATTTCTTCAGTTTAAGATAAGTCTTCAGTGTCACATGATCCTGCGTGCATGTTTAATAGAAATTAATTCTTATATTCAGCAAATATGATAGTAAAAACATTTGTTACAAAAGATCCTATTTCAAATAAACGCTGTTTTTTAACTTTCTATTTATCAAAGAATCCTGAAAAAAAGATTTCCACAAAATATTAAGCCACAAAAACATTGATGAAAAAAAAAAAAACATTATTAATAACTGAGCACCAATAATAATGCAGCAGCAAATCAACATATTAGAATGATTTCTAAAGGATCATGTGACACTAAATACTGGAGTAATGATGCTGGAAATTCAACTTTGCATCAAAGGAATAAATTACATTTTACAATATCTTCAAATAGAAAATAGTTATTTCAAATGCCAATAATATTTCATAATATTACCATTTTTGATCAAATAAATGCAGCCTTGATGATTTTTTCCAGATGTTTCAAACGCTTCTGTGTATATACACATGTAAAAAGGCCTTACCAAATGGGTGACAAAGAAGTCGATTTCTCTTCAGCTGGGTCTAATGATAGCTCTGCATAAAATAAAAGCGTAACAGCCTTTCATATTGACAACACAGCGCTAAAACTTTTATGTAAAAATGCATCAGCCCTCACTGCACTGATAGCAGCTATGAATGAAAAACAGCCATGACTTGCCAAGAATGGACGAGAGGTTTGGAGGCTGCTGCAGCGCCAGATCCTGCGCATGGCTGTGATCTAGAAGAGTTGAGTTTTTCACCGTGTTCATCATCCCATCTTCACCAGGTAATGCCGTCCTGTCATCTGAGTGGTCATGAAAGGCACACAAACAGCAGATTTTGAAGTAATGTTCACTGAAAGCATTAGAAAGTCAAACATTGTATATAATAAACTGCACTGAGACTCTGACAAAGCACTTTGGCTGACATTTAGTTTGAATGAAGATTTAAAGGAATAAATCCCTCAAACTGTAATCATTCACTTATCCTCATAACTGAAGAATTCTGAAGAATCTTGGCTCATAGTAACCATACCTATCAAGCTCCAAAAAGGACAAACATTATTGTAAATACTTCATGAAAGTATCCCATGTATGACTCGTGCTGTATTTTTTCTGAAACCATACAATAGCTTTCTTGTGATGAATAGATTGAAAGCTAAGAGAATGGACTTGTAATACAGCAACACAAAAGGCATGTGAACCAACTTTTACGGTCATTTTACAGTTCCTTTTTGTAGTTTGACAGACATGATCCCTATAAACTGTCAATGAACAGACAATAGCTAAATAAATATTCTTCCTGATGAAGAGCATTCCATGTAAGAAATTCCAGCATGTGGGTTTAATACAACGGCAACAATTGTCATTTATGGGTGAACTAATCTTTTAATCAGAGTTCTTAAATGAATTATACCATAATTGTCAGCTCTGCGAAACTCCTCGATGGATGAAAGCGACGTTTCAGTGTTTGAAGTTGGAGAATCAACGTCCAAACAATCCAACAAGAAGCTGGAAACCCCAGAGGGCATCGTTATACCTGCTCAATAACAGAGAACAGGTTTGCATAGGTCTGTGAGGAAATATAACTCAAAGCATTGAACAGGGAGCTTCAAACCCACTTGTGGAGTCCTGGCTGAAGTCCTTGGAGGCACTGGCGGTCGACATGCCCTGCTGAGAGCAGAGGAGAGTCATTACACTCTTAGACACTGTACAGCCGTCTTAGCAGACCCAGTTTGACTCATACTGCTCATACAAAAAACTCTGTATTAAGAGATCAGCAGTGATATCAGAGCGCTCATACCCCAGCATGACCTCTCCTGCATCCTGAAATCAACGACTGGCCATTCAGACAAGATTCTCCACCTGCCTTTGTAACTCTGAAACTTAATTTGCAGAATATGGCATCAAAAAAAACAAAACAAAAAAAAACAACAACATTTGTCTCCTTAGTATGATACATTCAGCAAAATGATGGTCAGATCGTCTTCCACCATGCCAGTGAAGGTTTAGCTCATGAATATTAAGTAGATCATGTTGCACTGCATGATAATGTTCCACAGGTGTATGCAAGATTTGAATGAGGCTGCACCCGAAATCACATATTTCTCTACTATATAATAGGCAAGTATGAAGTATGTCCAAATTTACAGTACGCACAGGTCACATATATGATAACATGGCAAATGTTGTACGTCCAGATTATCAGACACATTTGTGACCCTGGACCACAAAACCATTCATAAGGATCAATTTGAAATTCAGATGATTTCTACATCATCTGAAAGCTGAATAAATAAGCTTTCCATTGATGCATGGTCTTTTATGACAATATTTGGCTGAGATACAATTTGAAAATCTGGAATTTGAGGGTGCAAAAAAAATAAATAAATCAAAATACTGAGAAAATCCCCTTTAAAGTTGTCTAAATGAAGTTCTTAGCAATGCATATTACTAATCAAAACTTAAGTTTCGATACATTTACAATAGGAAATTTACAAAATATTTTCATAGAACATAATCTTTACTTAAAATCCTAATGATGTTGTGCATAAAAGAAAAATCTATAATTTTGACCCATACAATGTATTGTTGGCTATTGCTACAAATATACCCCAGCGACTTAAGACTGGTTTTGTGCTCCAGGATCACATATATACACTATATATAAAACACTTTTTTTAGCAGCCACAAAGTAATACTTGTTCAAAATAAGTACTCACTCAAGAGGGTATGTTATGACACAGCCAGCCTAGTATATTGAGTATGCCAAAAATTCCCAGATGATGTAATATTTCCAGTAGCCTGTTCAAATGCCCACACTTGTGGTCTTGGCCACTTGAAAGCACGTGTTCGCAACAGGAAGTACCTGCACAAGACTGTCCCAGGTCTTAAGAAGCACAGTGCTTTTACACACACTTGTGGTCTTCATGCCTACTCGAACGCTCAGGCCAAGTGCAGGAAATATGTCATGCAAATAGACAAGTGGTCATGTGCAAAGACCATTTGGGTATTTGGACAAACCCACACTCTAATGGCTGATATTGTCCACAAACTAGGAGGATTCGGTTCACAACCATAAACACCAATAAAAACGACCAGTGTTGGGCAAAGTTACTTTTAAAAGTAATGCATTACAATATTGCATTACTCCCCTAAAAAAAGTGACTAACTGCATTACTTAGTTACTTTTTATGGAAAGTATAATGCATTACATTACTTTTGTGTTACTTTCTCTTCTGGGCTTGTTTGTTTTTAATATAAAAAGTTCTATTTTTGGCAGATGTAAAAGCTCTTTCACACCAAAAGTGAAATGAATAAGCATCAGGCTGAAGGATATGTAAATTCACAACTGTACAGTAGAGGGTGCAGCTCAAACAAACCTTTCAGCTGTGCTCACATTCTGGATTGCATGGAAAAAAAATAAAAAATAGGACGCAGGAGAAGAAGGTCCAACACTCTTCAGCAATAAAAAAAAAGAAAAAAAAGAAACACAAATGTTATGTTTATCTGAAGTCATTTTTGCTTATTAATATGGCTGAATTGGATCATTGAAGGACAGCAGCAAAGACACTGGTTAATAAAATCGGAGTAAAGGACATTTGTGTTAACACTTAATTACTGCAGGTTTGTGTCATTCGGAGTTTGCATCTCACTGTTTTTATTCATTCTGAGGAAAACTGAAACTGTTCTTGTGCAAGTGAGGTGAGTAATCTAGAACTACAGTAACATCCCGTTCACAGCACACGCCTCTACACTCCTGATTTCTCTCAACATGAGAACGGGAATGGAAAAACAAAGTAACTGGTGTTACTTATTTGAAAAAGTAACTCTGATATTTTCTTGTAAATTAAAAAGTAATGTGTTACTTTACTAGTTACTTGACAAAAGTAATCTGATTACATGACTCACGTTACTTGTGATGCGTTTTACCCCCAACACCAAAAACAACTGCAAACATGGTGGACATTCACCAGATAACACAGACACCCAGAAAGGGGTTTGAGTTATGAATAGTCAATCAAATTTTTCTAACCTGATGAAAATTATTTAACATTATCTATTACATTTTACCTGCAATAATACTGTAAACTTTTATAAACACACAAACAGCACAATAGCAAAAAAGTCAAACCAAAATTTATTCAGACACCTTCAACATTTCTCACATTATCACAGTTTATTCACTACAGTTTAGAAAACAGTAATAAAATATGACAAGAACTCAGAGTTAAACTGTGTCAGAACAAATTCATCTTGGTAATGTCAGATAACTTTGATAGAAAGGTATGGTCAGGTCTAAGAGCCAAATCTAATTTTTGGTCCTTAATATTTATCAATTTCACTGGTAGTCCACTGTATGAAGAATTTTTGGGTATAATATGTCACAGTTTACTTTATTTTGATATCCTCACTTACATAAATCAACTATAGTGTCCTGCACCCACTAGTAAAAAATATATATATATATATATATATATATATATATATATATAAAATTATATCTGGTGTTTGAATAATTTTTGGTTTGACTGTACATACAGCCATCCATCTGCTGTTAAATGCACCATTATGCAAAAACAGAAGCAGAGCGTTCTTCACATGAAAGATTCACTACTGGCAGATCAAAATTGTTTGAGAAATGTAAATAAGGTTAAATAAAATGTGGAGATTGTATATAAGGATATGTGACACGATGATTGACAAGCCGGTTTATGGTGACAGAATAGACCTAACAACTAACAATGTGGTAGTCTGTCCCAAAGCTTATCTACTTTTTTTTTTCTTGGAAGGTTGGGTCAGAAGAATAGGGATCAATTTGATTACTACAACACGATTCAATTTGTTTATATTACATTGCTTTGATAAATTAACAAGTGTTTTCTTGAAAAAAAAAAAACTGATTTGTTTTCTCCTGTTTTCTTCACGAAACAACAACAACATACTTTTTGGGCGTAGTATAAGTAGGAAAATTGTGACGTTCGTTCAGATGCTGCGTCTCATCTCTCATTAATATTCATGATTCGTTCACTGGCAACAGGTGTAACTTTAGCATATCTAGCAGAAATATTTCCGAAAATAATCCCACCTGTCTTTGTTGCACCCATTTGCATTTAACTTAGAAAGCTGGCGACCTCTGCGAGCAGTCCGACTGCGTTTAGCCCCATGCCTTTGAAAATCTAGGAGTTTAAAAAAAAAGACAATTATAACGAGTCGATAATTAAGGCAGAATTAGATCTAAAACGCTTCATACTGTAGGATGGGGCAGCTCTCATTGGCGTCACGTTGCGCCCGGTGTTTTTTCCACTTGACGCTTTCCTAACAATCATACTTGAGAAACCGGATCAATGCCCTACAATCGCTCAAACCCAATCATCATTCATACTTTATTTGTTGCCGTCGTTAAAGTGGGCGTGGCCCACAAATGAACATCTGAGCGCTCGCGGAACGTAACCAGGCAACGTGAGTAATCTATTAAAGCGATTAGCTAACTTCGAATTGACAATAGAGGTGGGTTAAAGAGAAAAAAAAATCTTCTTGTTTATCTTTTATTAAATTACAGGAATTACAATTGCTGGACTCAAATCATGTTTTACAAACTACATGTTGCTACAAAACTTTATTTTTTTGCTTCTTTTGATAGATTATTATTATTATTATTATTATTCAAACTGATCGTGCAGACCAAACTGTAGGCCCAGTATGGAGTTACTTTTGTGCCTTTTGTATTTAATCAAACATACCGTGCTTGAGAGCAAAACGAATTATATTTTAGGCCTAATTAAAAAAAATCAATAAATAAAGGTTTGCAGATAAAAAGTATTGTTAAGACTGTTTAGTAAAGTAAAAAATAAAGTACAAAACCAACTTATTTTAACAGATGTTATACAATGATAAAATGCTTTTGTTAATGCACAGTACTTTGGTGCTACTGAGGTGTGATTATGGGTAAATTTAGGTTTGGTTTGGTGGTATGGGTAGGTTTAAGGGTTGGAAGGTTGGGTCAGAAGTATATACAGGGATCAATTTGATCACTACAAGGGAACACGATTCAATTTGTTTATATGACATTGTTTTGATATGTAAAATGTGTTTTCATGAAAAAACTGATTTGTTTTCTCCTGTTGATGTATGATTCAAGGAATATCCAGTTTAATGATGTTCACGACAAGCAGTGTAAGCTGCCTCAGCATGTAACAATGAATCATTTTCTATATATTTCTTTTAAACTCTGCTTATTTCTCTTGATGAATAATTAGAAAGCTTATTGCAGTTAAAATAATTATTAGTTACCTGCACAAACATGCATAGGCCTATATCTCAGTGTATTTTTGTAACTTTTTTTTTTATAAACAATCACCTCTTTATTTCCATAAAAAAATAATAAAAATATTAGGAAAAAAACACATTTTATGTTATTTTTAATTAATGCAGTGTATAAGTTACACATAGAGAAAACTTAAAGGCATTAAATATCCAAAGAATTAAGGCTGTCTGGTGGAAAGGAATCAATCAAATCAAATGTAATACTCTAATCAATCTCTAGTTGCTTTTATTAGGTTTTGCGTTTGGATATTTAGACATGTTCAAAGACTACTTTTTGTCAGAGTCTTCTAGCTCAACTAACTGGTAAACAGTCTCAAATGCAGTCTTTTATTTTCACAGGTAATATAACAAAGCCCTTCAAAATGTAATAAAGATGGTGATTATTGATGTTTGAGATACATCAACTTAAACTCTTTTGTTCATGAACAAACCAGCCAGAAAGCATGAAGAACATCATCTTACAACCCTGTAAAAAGACTGAGATGACTGTAGAGTATGTAACAGATTTGACTGTATTATTACTGATATCAGCTGATTTTGTATCTCATTCATGGTGAGCACTTCTTTCCACTGAAAAAGGCTGAATTCCACATCCCTAACCACAACGGAGTTAATAGCAGTCTGTAATGAATATATCTTATGCAGTGCTGGGGAGTAACTGATTACATGTCATTTGGATTACATAATCAGATTTAAAAAATTAAGTACTTGTAATCAGAGTATCTTCCATTTTAAAATGCTCATAATCAGATTACAATTACTTTATGGATTACATGATTACATATTATTCAATGGCAGTAAATGATTCATAATTGATTGATTCTTTCTAAGTCTTCTTTTGAATTTTCATTTCTAAAAACCCTACTGTGTGTCATACCATTTAGCTTGAACTATATTCACAAATGTCATGTGAATAAATTTGAAAAACTAATACTTGAATCAAATAATTATGCAAGTAAACACTGAAGTACACTGGCTTCTTTAAAGTCAGGACAAAACTATTTCAGACCTGATCACTTTGGGCATGTTTATCAATGTTCATTCATATAATGCTGGGATTCCCAAACATTTTTGTCAGCCAAACCCCTTAAAATAAAATATTTACTTGAAATATCTGATGTCAGTTAATGGTAACACTGACATGCAAGTAAGCCAATATAATATTAGTGTTCAAATTATTTTTGTTTTACATTTTTACGATTTAACTGTTTGTTTTTATCAACTCTCAAACCCGCTGCAGTTCTTACATTAAGCCCAGTTTGGGAAATCCCGGTGTAATGTAATGTTTAATGCATTTTATGATGTTGAGATCAAAAAATTGAATATATTTTCTCTTTGCTTAATCAGTGTTATGTTTAATGGCAAGTTTAAAACAAGTTAGATAAAGTAGTCAGAATACATTACCTAAAATCAGTGACCTAGATCATGTTACTAACTACAATTTTCATCATGTAATCAGTAACAGACTGCCATTTGTAAGTAATTTACCCAGCTTTGATCTTAGTTGCGGGTCCAGCACTACTCACGTTTCCTTCAGAAACGCAAGCATTTTCTTTAATATTTCAGTAAGCTTTATCAAGCAATATGCAAGCTTTCAGAATCTGGAATGAGCACCGCTATTTTTTGAAATCTCTTCTGTAGGACAGTATTTATCAGACTGTAAAAACATATTAAAATGCCACATTTTACAGGCTTTAGATGCATGTTTGTGGAAGTGTATTCAACAACCTATTATACATCAGACAAACTAATAAACAGATGGATTACCGAAAAGGAAAAATGTAGGGCGGGGTCTTGGTTCCATCCATCAGTTGTTGATTGGATGTTGAGATGTGGGCGTGGCACTCAGAAATGAATGCAGCCCTTGCAGAGGGCGGGGTTTATACATGTATAATGTAATACACCTTAGACATTGTACTGGCCACCTTTCTAGATCAGTTCCAGATACCGCCACTGGTCACCGAAACACGATTTCATAGTGCAGAACGGACCTTTTACTGTCAGGCTTCTGAAATCTTAATTTCATACCATGTCTTAAAGTTCACACAGTCATTGACGGTATATATTTGACTGCTTAAGATGCAAACTTTTGGACTGGGTAGTAAACTGGTATACCTGATGACATTTCATGCATTTAATTTTTTTGGTGGCACATCAAGGTTTTTTTTTTTTCAGATGCAATGTTTAAAATACCTGAAGATTTTATTTCACCTCACTAAACTGACACCGTAATTACACTAAAAGTAAACCAGTATGTACAGTACATCCAATAAATACATTCCAATACATCCCAATAAATTCTTTTGTCTGTATACCAAAATGAATGGTTTATTCTCATCATTTGTGACTGGAAGGGACACCAAATTAGTCTCCTCCATTCACACAGGCTGCAGAGTAGAAAAGGAAAACAAACAAACAGGGCTAAACCCAAAAGCGACCACACGCAGGCCGTCGACACCTTTCACAACCAAATACTGCATAACAGTAACTCAGCTCTACTTGGACATACAGTGCAGCTCATGCCTCTGCCTCGAGGTAACGTTCAGCTTCCTCCGTTTCAGTGCTTCTTCACCAAGACCTGGTAGTTAGAAACTTCACTTGTGAAGTTAGTCTGTGCAACAAATTGTCAATGCCAATAAACTCTCCAAATTGTAGAACAAAACAGAAACATACATTAAACAGCACTAAAAAAAAGTCCATCCCAAGTTATAATCCTGTCCGCCGCCTTTTCAGCTGGAACTGTGGATATTATTTAAAAATCGACAAAAACCAGGTTCTCATCCTATATCTATAACATGTTTTTTCCTGTTTGAAGAAAAAAAAAAAAAAAAAAAGGGAGATTGGATCTCTATGTATGCTGTTTTAAACAGCAAAACGGAAAGAAAGAAACATGCCATCGACAGCAAGAGAACTGAATTGGGCAGCCCGCTTCACCAAAATAAAGGTTTTCTTTTTTTTCTTTTTTCTGAATCCGAACTCAGAGGCATATAAGAGGTGTGAGAGAGGCTGGTGCGGACACAGAAGAGGGCCGAGCCAACTTAGTTGATGTCCATTTCGGGAAGCTTGGCCTCTGTGTTTTCTGGGGCGGCTTGGCCCTTCTCCGGGTCGCCTGTTTGCGCCTCTGAACCCTCCTGTCCGTTTACGGGGCCATTCTGTTCGGCTGGCGTCTCCTCCTTTGGAGGCTCCACTTTGGGCTTGGGTTTGGTGACGATTTGATTGCAAGCAGAATACAGCTCCTGTATAATAATGAAGATATAGTTAGAAGATTCAGTTTTTTAAAAGGACATATATCTGCTAAGGGATGATAATGAAAAGTGATCTTTCACTATTATTTACAGCAGGATCTGCATTTTTATAAAAAAAAAAAAGATTTTTGTTATAAGAGACAATAAAAACAACTTAGTGCATCAAAACTGAACTTGATTTACAAAAGTTAACATGCTTGCGGCAGTAAATGTTACAGAACGTAACATTTTTGACAAGACTCTGAGTAACACAATTTAAGCCATTTAATTAACTTCACTCTGTAACATAAGTGTAACGAACTACACAAAAAATAAGGATTGCGACGATAAATCGATTCGTGGATCAATTCTGCGATTTTCCGGATGCATCGCGATTCTCTCTGGAATCTATTCTGAGCTTAGTTTTTAACAGCAGATGGCGCTGCGTGCTTTAGAAACAGCTGTAATCTGCTTGCTTCCAGTTCCTTACACCACTCCAACCTAAAATAATCATTCATAAAGTTCGAAGAGGTTGAAGCGAATTAAAGAGTGTTCACAGTGGGCTGTGTTTACATTAATCTTCGCATCCTAAAAGCTGAGGTGCAAGTACATTTAACCAATTACATTACTCAACCGAACACACAAGCGCTTTTCTTCGTGAGCATTTGAGTGTGCAGTTAAAAAAAAATTAAAAAAAATAAAACTAACCTACAACGCCATCTGCTGTTAAAAACTAAGCTCAGAATCGATTCCAGATAGAATTGTGATGAATCGATTTATCGTCACACCCCTAACAAAAAGCATTTCGAACAACTCCAACATGTCCGTCAAAAATGTAGGCTGGCTGCTGGAACATTAAAACTAAAAACATCGACATAACACACTCACAGGCATCAATCACTTTACTAAATATCTGCCGCTGGCTAAGAAATAAATTACTACCTTACGATCCATATGCTTTCAAATCCACATATTAGAATATCATGACAACAATGTCTGTCAGAAAATAACGTGCACAATACACAGTAGCATTTACGAGAAATGGAGGTCCAGGGAATATATGCATTTCCTGGAAAACCCACACTACCGGATGCTTTGACTACGTTATGGCTTTCTGAGGAGGAGGAGAAAATAGCGGCCTATGGTCAGAGACCATAACATACACAATACACAACGATTTACGTAATACATAAGAGTTTTTTTCTACACAAACTACCCATTCTATGATTCTGACATTCCTAATTTGAATGTTTTCAATAATTTTCTATTCTTCACTGATGCGTTTTCATAATTTAGGCGACAGATGAACTGTTAAATGAATGATCTTTTTTTGACTCTCCAATTTGACTCTCATATGCTGACACAGATTCTGGAACTTAACAGGTGATTTGTATAAAATGTCGTTTGATCAGTATCTTCAGTTTGATTAAAATTTGGTTTCATTTTACAATCAAAGACAATACACTTTTACATGATTTGTTATGCACCTCCCTTAGCAGATGTTGAGCCATACAGATAATCAAACTACTGGTGACGTCTGTACCTTTGTTTTGGCCTGAATCTCTTGGGTTTTAACCACAGGGTCCTGGCTGAGACTGTGTTTGCTCTGCAGATTCATTTTGTTGTTCATCCAGGTCATGGCTTCATTCACCTGCTTTTCTACCTTCATCATCTCCAGCTCATCCAAATGATCATACAGCTCATCCTAAATTAAGAGATAACAGAAATGCGATTCATCCAATCTGTATTGTATAAAACGCTATATAAATAAATGTGCCTGACTTAAGGATCACCTTGGCCTTATAAGCCTCGACGATTTTCATGAACTGCTGGATTTGCCTTCCGAGCTCTTCCAAAGCTTTTGGCCGCTCCTCGGCCTCCATGTATCGGTTTTGAATCGGCTCTCCCAGTTTCTAGGAGATAACGGTTTTGTTTGTTCATTCATTCTTTCTTTTTAATGGACAACAGTTTCAATTTTCAACTAATACATCCACCCCTACCTTCAACTCAGCCAGTTTATCGATGTACACTTGCTTCTGCTGGTCCTCTCCTTCCTCATACAACCAGTTTTCAGTGTCCTCCAGTTTCAAGGAGAAAGAATCGCGATCCTGAATCGAAAGATGTTGCTTAATAAAACCCATCACTTGTAAGCATGGGTATCTTTATGAATGAAAGCAAATGTGTGTAGATACTCACAGCCTCGCTGACAAAGTTCTCCAGCACTCCATGGAGTTTGTCTCTCATTTCATAAACATATTCCTCCACACAGTTCTTCGCATCATTTCTTTCTTTCTCCAGCTTATCCTGCATAATCATCTTCCCCTGTAGGCAAGAAAACACGATGTCTTTTATCAGTGTTCAAGTGATTATGATTTAATTCATTGTTAATTTTAACTCACAAATTCACTGCAGTCCTTACATATTGTAATGTTTAATGCCTTGCATGACGTTGATATCGAAAAATGAAATATTATTATATATATATATATATATATATATATAAATAAATAAATAAATATTCTAAATGACTATTTGCCTGTGTCTATAAAAGCTTTGACAAAGTCATGCCAGAACATTCAAATCTACATTTCAAACAGTCATCACAAAGAGCCTTTTCAACCACACATTATTATATCTGTCTTACAATCATTCGAATAATCACAGAAGTACTGGGATAAAGGTTTTTAGTTTGGATATAAACATTGATGTCTGTTGTAGCAATCAAAATAGAGCAAATTACCTATTTGGCGCTTCAAATAACATTTGTGTTGATTACATTGTTTCGCTACTAGATGGCGGCAATTGACTGTCAAAAAAGTTATTTTTCATTGAATCATTTATTCTAGAGATTCATTCAAAAGGTTGATTCATCTAGTAAGCGTTTATGAGTGAATCATTGAATCCTTCATTCAAACCAATTTTTTCTTAAATGTTTCATTCAAATGAATTCAACATTTTTAAATAGACTACAGCAGTTAATAAGTAAATTACACGTTATTTTGTTTAGCTCCGAATTGTGATCTCTATTTGAGACCAGAATCGTGCAGCTCCAGCTTCTCCTACAGAACACTAATCAGAGAAACAGATCGCTGTGGTGTAGTTCGAGTGCTTTGCGCATTGTGGCGTACCTCGTTCTCCACGAACAGATTGAGCGTTTCACTGGCCAGCTGCCAGTGCAGGCTGTTCTCGATGGGCAGATCCACCGTCTTTGTTTTCACTTTGGCTTTCTTGGCTTGTGGAGCTTCATTCTTCTTCTCCTCCGGTTTGTTGTCCTCCGCTGAAGTCTAAAAGTCATTATAGTGAGCAAATTTCCCATTTTCTATTGCAAACATAAAGTGTTGTAGAGCAGTGGTGGGGGAAAAAAAAAAAAAAAACACTACCATATCTTTGTTATTGTATCCATTCAAACTCTGTTTTACAATTAAACAGGCGAAGTGATGCTGTAATCCAATGCATTATGCATTACGTTTAATCAGTGGCATGACTCTTCCTATACTGTATATTTTGGACCTATGCAGTTCAGTTTTGTTACCATGTTGGGTTGCCAATGCAAAATTCAGGTTTTCTAAAACATAAGCTAGGTATAATTTTCCTGTGATTTAAAAATTACATTGTTGATTTTATGCCCCTTTTTTCTTTTACATTATTTGATATTTCATGACAATAAAAGCATCAGTCTGCAATTGGAAATGCATGCTTTTAAATACATTTGTATTTTGTTGAAATGTTGTATATTTGGTGTTGGTGTGCAAGTGTATTCACACACCTCCATGTCTTCAGTGTCTGATTTCTTGTCTGCATGTTCTTTCTGATCATCACCTTGAGCCTTTTGTACTTCTTGATCCACTTGCATCTTGTTCTTTAAGGAGCAAATATAATGAATGTTCACAGGGTCTTGTAAATGACTATGGTCACAAACACTTAAAACTTATCGTTTAGCATCTGTATGGAAGAAAGGGTAGTTCCTACTAACGTAAAACCACATTTTTGCATCTCACTAATTTAAATGTATGGAAGCTTATTTCAGCCACAGAATAAAAATGAAATAAAAAAGGCAACTGCCACTTTTCAGGCTCAGAATTCTGACTTTTCTCCCCTTACACTTCTGAAATCAGAGAAAAAAAGTCAGAATTGTGAGAATCCAACTTGTGAAATTTGATTTATATTTAAATTTATATTTTTATTCTGTAGCAGAAACACATGCTGTATTCTGTACACATGCAGAACGACAGTAAGGAGATTCACTTCCATATTTAAATTGATCATAATGCTCACAAAACAAGTAAAATTGAGTTTTTAGAGCTAATGCTTAATATAGCTTTTTTTTCCCTTAAAATCAACTGCTCTGTGCCCAGTGGATCCCCTGATGTCATTGGATGGACAAAACCATTAGTGATGACTTTACCTCATCCTCTTTGGCAGGAGTGTCTGTCTCCATGGGTTCCTCTCCCTCCGCAGATTTCACAAGCTCCACCAGGGAAGCGCTGGACACACTGAAGACCCCGTGCACATTCACACGCACCTTCACCTTCACCTTGGCGCTCTCGCCGGACGGCTGAGGCACCACCTTCTGGATATTAAACTGGCCTGTGGACAAGCAAAAATTAGTCAATAGGGTTGCACCATTAATCATAATCATGATTAATTTGCTCGATTAAGCATAATCATCTGTGAAACTGGCTCACTGGTTTAATCCTGAAAACATTTTCATTTGACATTTCCATTATCTTGCATTGGTAACAAGTCTCCACAAGCTTTCTTGCTTGGGGTTGCCAAATGTATTTAATTTCTTAGATGGATACTTTTTCTGCCCAGTGTTTTACTTAATCTTCTCAACCTGGTGACCATGCTGAAAACACTGACAAACAAGTATGTTATGGAGGAAATATGTATAGAGTTTAGTGATCTCCACTGCGATTTCTTCACAGGGCTGCTTGTGCTGTTTGCTGAAACTAAATCTCGGAGCAAACTTTCTCAGTGATGAACGGTATTAAATTCAAACATGAATCTCAACTGTACTATTCATGACCATGGTTGCTGAATCAATGCACTTCTGCAAACAAAAAAAATGTCTTTGTTGCATTAATAGAAAATCGTTTAAAAAAAAAAAAAAAAAAAAAAAAAAAAAGTATATATTTTAAAGTA